>JAFFST010049117.1:43544-53544 GCA_022414735.1 Noturus placidus | reverse complement strand
ACCTTGCATGCAGCTCTGCTACCATTGGTGTGTGAGTGTGTCTCATTTGTAAGTCGCTTGTAAATGTAAAAATGATATTTCTGTAAAGCTGCTTTGAGACAATGTACCATTGTAAAAAGCGCTATACAAATTGATTAATTATTAAATAGACCTGAGCTGGTCTGGAGCTCAGATGGAAATCTGTTTGATCATGCACTACCGGTCAAAAGGTTTAGACACATTCTTATTTATCTCCATATCCATATATATCCATATATATACACACATATATATATATATATATATATATATATACACACACACATATATATATTAGAATTTATAATAAGTCAGTCATCAAAACTCTGGCATAACACAAATGGAACTACAGGAATTATGTTGTGATGAAAAAAAAACCTAAAGAAATCAAAATAATTAGGTATTTTAGCACCTTCAAAGAAGACACCCTTTTTGCCTAGAAGTTCCAGAAATGTATTCTTGGCGTTTTCTCGCCCGATTTCTTGAGGAATTCCCCAGAGATGCTCTTTAAACAGTATTACAGGAGTTCCCGAGTTCGCTGGACTCTTATCGGCTGCTTTTCAGAATATTTCGCTCTGAGTCATGGGTTTGAAACAAATGTTTTTTTTTTTTTAATAAAATGTCCGTTTTCTAAAGAAAGAAACGAATACATCGGCACGATTATATTTGTGTCAACAACACAACACGATTTCAAACATTTAAACTCGTACACCTTCAGATCAAAAGGCTTTTAAAAGCGTTTCGGTCGAGTGTCCACAAACGTTTGACTGTAATGTACGTACTCTGATCCACACCGTCTGAACACATCTGAAAGTTTACAAAAACATCACTATGGAACACTGAAACAGGTTTTTCAAACAGACATGCTGACCTTTTTAGCAGGTTTTTCCTGACCCTCATTTACCAGTCAAGATCATGTCATGTGCACAGAAGTTTTGCACTTAAATGTGAAAAACATTTTAATTTTCTTGCATCAAGTTCCAAAAAAGTGAGGCACAACTTGTATGGAAAGGAAATTCACTCAAAACAAAAATGTAGGTGTATGAACCATTTTTTCCTTGGCACTATGCAGAAACGATCGTATTCACGCTTTTCGCATTGTATATGTTTGAAACGAAGGAGAAGTATGAGCAGCTGAAACCCACCATGCCCAGCTTAGCTTAGCAGAGCATAAAGCCTCTTAGCACAATGGTTGTGATCCACAACAGGCTGAGATACAGACCTGATATCTGCTCAGATCTCCCAAAATACCAATCAGCTTAGAGAGAACACGTCCTCGCTTAAAGCCATTGCTACAAACTCAGATCTTTAGCCGAGACTGTAGACCATCTTGAAAATCACTAGGTTTGCAGAGAGTTCCATGACAGTGTATTCAAATGCACATGAAGCAAAAAATTAAAATGGACAAATTTGGCCATGACAAACTTTATTTTTGGGGGGAAGAAAAAATAAAAGTGCTATTAGGCACCTTCACCTTGTTCTGCTGGTTGCTATTTTGGATTGTCTGTTGTCTCAACAAGGTGAAACTATAATTAGACTACACAGGTCCGTCTGTCCTCTGACGCAGCCAGCTTTAATTCAAGGTCCGTTTTCTATAAGCGAAGTTCACGTTATATGAAACGTGTTCACGTAAAATTCAACAATACGGCCTTGAGGGAAGACCTTGACAAGAGTGCAATAATTATAATATTTCAAAATATCATGGTTCAACTAGTACAAGAGGAATGGAAAAGGTTTAGCTCGAACACTGGTTGTTTGTCTATCAAAACAGTATTTCCACATCAAATCACTCTAAAGCTTATTAATCCACTCTCATGGGTGCAAAGGCAGGAGGTGAGAGATTTTTCCAGGGCGGGGGGAGAAAAAAAAGTAATTAAACTGGAGCAGCAGCTCTCGGTCAGAGTTGTGTTTAAATAGCTGTAACCCTCATACGGGTCACCTTTTCCATCTACATCAGAATATAGTAAACAAACACTACTGGACTGTGAGGAACATACAGGGTGTGTTGGTTCTAAAGAACATAATTCTGAATAATACTTGATACTGAACTGGTATCTTGATATGATATTGAGCAGTAATGTTTGTTGTTGGATTTATTTATTTTTTTTTTTTATTAAATACAAAACAAGGTTTTACACATCATTTACATTTATTCACTTAGCGGACGCTTTTATCCAAAGCGACTTACAAATGAGAGATACAAGCAAAGTGATATCAAGCAGAGAACAATACAAACAGTATCGGTGTCCACAGCATACACTAACCCAATTACACAGCAAATGAACTGAGACGGAACAACGAGACCTAGCAAGTGATTGGAGGTAGCCTGGGAAAACCTGTCGTGTTGCCCAATTTTAGATGTCGTTCTGAAAACGGAACCCCCGCCTAACCCAAAAGTGAAAAGGGAAAACATTGCATTTAAAGAGTACACTTCAACACAAAACGAAACACATGCGTACCTCTACATTCATAAACTAATCTAATCTACATATGGAAAAACGTTGTTACTGCCGAATATGAATGTTTACAGTGTGAAACGAGTTCTCAGTTAGATTACAATCGTAATCCTCGACATCGGTCTCATCACCTGAAGTAAAAGTCACTCGTGGTGTTTAAACACAAGCATCATTATTGTCTCTGCACTCGAGTGAGCTCTAATCATCCCAACATAGGTGAGGAAATAATCAGTTATTGTTTCAGTCGGTTGATTAATTAAAAAAAATAATTATTAAGTCAGTTAAACATTTTTAAACTTGGTCCGCAGTCATCTATTCTCAATTCTGGTCAGGGCAGCGGTAGTTCAGTAGTTAAAGTGTTGGACTACTGCTCAGAAGGCCATGAGATCAAACCCCTGCCAAAAGGTCAACAAAAATGGTCAAAAACTGATTTTTCATCCGTTTGCTTTCCAGAATTCAGTCACAAAGACACGTGACAGGTTTTCCCACAGATTGCCAAATATTTTAATAAAGTAATATTATGTGCTGTTACACAAAAAAAAAAAAAGCGCGCATGTGGCGTGTGATGCGGAATAACGCTCAAGCGGATCGATGTCAGGTCATGTTACCTGTACTGTCGTACAAAAATAACCCGCAGCTTCTGACGTCGGACATTCAAAACCGCTGTGGTATAATAAAGCGAGATAGTAAAAAGGTTGCAACTAAAAATAGGCCCTTCTGGGTACACGGCCAAACCGAGACCCATGATGGGCACGTACCCAAGCCCATGCAATCAAAGAAGACTTTAGCACAGATTAGAGAGTGTTAAGAGGATGCCTGAGGTTTAGAAAGTGAAAGACCTGGCGAGGCAATGTGCACAGTACTTCTAACATTCTAACACAGCTTTAATAAGAGCACACACCCAACCAGCAGGATGAAAACAGCCTCTGCCATGAGGGGAATAAAGAGGGATTATTTAGGGAGAGAAAACTGACCAATGAGTTATAGCTTGCTAAAATAAAATTCTTTAAAATATATATATATATAAATAAATAAATAGAAACACATTTATATATCAGTGTTATATTTTGTTAGTACAAGTGATCGCTTCAACAAAAATGTTAATGTTAATAAACATTTTTAATTAACAGTAAAGCTAGCTGAATTTCATGTAGTAGATTTGTCATAATTTAATCAAAAAACTAGATCAGATGTGCACAGCTGGTCCAGACCGAGTGATGGTTCTATCTGGACCTAATCATATTCGTGCAAATAATTGTTAAATTAAATACTGATGAAGCAACACTTTCTTTTTCTTCTTCTCAACGTTCACATACTGCTCTGGCTCAGTGCCACTGGGAAGGTTCGCAGACAGCACCCCATACTACCGTGTTCACTCGGTCCACCAGAGTCCTCTCCCACGCATTCGCTGCCCAACAATGCGCAAACGAATTCTTACTAAAAATAGCTTGGATTTTGGGTCAACTCCAAAAGCCATTTACTGACGTGGAGTGGTGATGGAGTGCATGAAAGCTGTTGCCGAAACAGATCAAGCAAATCTCAATGTATAGTGACAGCAAGAAAGACTGGAATACTAACAGAGGATGCATTAACGCAGCTTGATGAAGCTATCCGAAGGTGACCATGCATAGCATTAGCTGTTGTTGAATCTACAGATGTGAGGGATAACACTCGGCTTCTGGTGCATGTTACATGTTAGAAGGAAAGGACATATACATGGCCATAAAGGAGATGCTGAGAAAGAAGAGAGTAGATCTAAAACAAGTGGTCTCCATCACCTCTGACACAGCTCCTGCCATGATAAGAAGAAAGAGAGGAGCTGTGTCACTGCTAAAATCTCCTTCCAGCGGAAACTAGAAGTGTTCAAGGAAGATCTTCAAGGACACCGCTCACACTTCCTAAAAGCGCAGGAATGGACTCAAGGTGAGAGAGATGTTTCCCCTCACCCTGGATCTGTTCAGCTGATTGAAAACATCAGAAATCGCTTTGACAGCTTCAGCCTTGGACAGCAGCTCCTTCTTCTCATCGAGAATTCATTCCTCAACACAGATGTCAGCAGGATTTATAAAGAAGGAGGAGACATACCTTTAAGTAGACACATGCTGGATCTCTACAGACAGAACGGATTGATCTGCACGCAAACGTTGTACTAAGAGAGCACATTCAACAAACCGATCATGACACTTTCTAGAAGCAGGCTGTGTTTTCGTTGGTCTAACCAAAAGTAGCACTACACACTTTGACCATGTTTGAGATGTCCACATACAGTTGAGTCTTCTTTCTCCACTTTGAACATCGTTCAAAATAAGCACCGTCCTAGACTCACCAATGAGTACCTACACATGTGCATGAGAATGGCACAGACTCCGTTCCAACAAAGGTTCAAATTACAAGCAAAAGCCCATTTCTCTCACCAAAGAACAGACGCACCCCTGAACTACATAATGCTACCCCCCATCTTGTACAACATGTCTGTTTGGGTTTTGTTTTGTTTTTTTTTTAAACTTCATAACACCATTTAATCTGATCAGATTAGCTCGTCATAACTACTGCTATGGTTATGTCTCGTGCTGTTCGAGGACCCTCTGTATTCTAACTCCGTAACCATTTCCTTAGTGAAACGATGAGAAAGTCCCATTTCAGAAGGATTCACTTAGTGGGTTATAACCGTTATTAAATATAATTAACAGTGTTATTTCAGGACATATACACTCACCAACCACTTTCAAGGAACATCTGCAGAGCTGATTATTCATGCAAATACCAGCCAATCATTTAGTAACAGCGCAATGCGTAAAATCCTGCAGAGAAAGCCTGATCTCTGCGACTCTGATCATGGTATGGTTGTTTGTGCCAGATGGGCTGGTTTGAGGTCACAGGAGAATCGCCAGACTGGTTTTTCTGAGTTGACAGAAAGGCCATGGTAACTAAAATAACCACTCTTTACAACCAGGGTGAGCGGAAAAGCATGCCAAAAACGCACATGTTGAATTGAACTTGAGATGGATGGGCTCAAGTGCTGTGACGATAAATTTTTTTTAACCTGGCACACATTGTGACCCTTTAATACGCGTCAAGCCTTATTTGAAGGACAAGCTATGAGTATTGTTGCTGATGGCGTGCATCCATCCATTCCTTTTCCACAATTTACTCATCTAATAATGGTTTCTTCCAGCACGCTCCAGGACACAAAGCACAAGCCATCTCAAACCGGTTCCATGAGCCATGATAACGTGTTCAGTGTACTTTAGAGGCCTCACCAGTCACCATATCCGGGTCTAATAAAGCACCTTTCGGATGTGGTAGAACAGGATATTCGCAGCATGAATGTACAGTTGACAAAATCTGCAGAGATTATGGAACGCAATCATGTCGATGTTTCCAGCACCTTGATGAATTACCAGCCTTGAAGGATTCGGAGTAAGATGTTCTGAGAAAAAGCTTTTCTGAGAGCAAAGACAGGCCCACCCAGTATATATGTACACACATACACACACCACAAACAGTCCCCACTGAGAGTAATGGAAAAGCAAGGCCAATCCCTTTGTTTCGGTTATACACTGAAGACATGAACATTGGAATAGAGATCAAAAGATGAATTTCAGCAGTCACACACACACACAAACACGTTAAAAACTTACAACATGGAACTTTTGGCAACCCAATAGTTAGGTGAGCAAAAACATAGGAACAGGTAAGTCTTAAAGTAAATAACACGTAATATTTGGTTGCGCATCCCTTAACTGCATCAAAATGCTGCTCACTTAGGTCTGCTAATTGACTTGGCCAGTGTAAAACTTTCCATTTTCCCCCCCTGATGAAGCTCTTCGTTGAGTTGGGAGTGTGTTTTGGGTCTTTGTCTTGCTGCATGCAGTTTCTCCCAATTAAACTGAATGCATTTCTCTGCTACAATCATGAGTTACATGATCAATAAAGATTAGTGAGCCTGTTCCAGAAGCATCCATGCAAGCCCAAGCCATGACACTACCTCCACCATCTTTCATAGACGAGCTTGTATGTTTTGGATCATAAGCAGATCCTTTCTTTCTCCACACTTTGGCCTTTCCATCACTTTGGTAGAGGTTAATCTTGATTCCAGAACTTTGTGGCTCATTTCTGCATTTCTAGAAAATTCTAGCTGGCGTTCCGATTCTTACTGTTCAGGAGTGGTTTGCATCTTGTGGTATGGCCACCACACTTCTGCAAGTTTTCTTCAAACAACAAACTGTGACACCTTCACCGTTGCCTTGTGGAGGCTGTTGTTTTTGGGGTTTTTCTTCACAGCGCTCACAATTTTTCTGTCATAAACTGAAAAAATTTCATTGTCCTCGACTCTGCAAAAGCTAGCGGCATCGGATTACATGCCTTTGACATCATGTGCCATCAACTGGGAAACGGCTTATACTTGTGGTTAGTAACAAAACATAAAAAGCAAGTGCTCCATTTGAGACGATGTTACCTTTGTAAAATTCAACGCTAGACAATAGAGCACTCGGTGCATAGTGCAAGTGTATAGCATGTCATTTGGGACACAACTTTGGTCTCCGATACATGTTTTTGGAACAGAAGTAAGGCAATGAGTAACCAGGCCCCGTGCAGACGGACTAATCGATAATGAGATTCTCCGACGAAGATTTTCACAATCGATTTTATCGAGTAGTTGTTGCAGCTCGACATTTATATTTCATTCATCTGACAGGACAATTTCTCCAAATCAACTTGGATTTGTGGCGATTAACATTAAGTTTGGGGCTTGTTCAAAGCAGTATTAGGCTAAAATCGGTATGTGGTGAGCTACTAATTAGCTAGTTAAGTGTATTAATACAGACTAAGGGACAATCGTATATATAAATTACAGTGAGGATCACTACAGCCTTACTCACTGGGTAGGTCTGCCTGTATGATTCTGGTCGCGTTAGGCATGCGACAAGGACGAAGGACGCGCTGCACGCACACAGACCCCAATAATACTTAATAAAAAAAGCAATATACAATGAGCCTCGTTTATTAAGCTGTATACGAAAAGATTAATGTGGAAAGTGTTCGTACGACGAGGGTTTACGAAAGAAATTTATTATTCATGGAAATCCTGTAAATTCAAGAAAAACTGTTGATCTTTCCAGGTGATGTGACTTCATGGTTAAAAAATATTTTTATTCTCGTAGATGCGAGTCAAAAGTACTACATAAAATCTTTTTTTTTCCTTCCAGTTTTGCATTTTCCATTCTGTGAACTTAGCCTTTTATGGAGTTTTGGCGTCACCAAACACAAATCGTCTGTGGCACGTACACGCTTGATCATTTATGGGCGATTGCCATTTTATACACACACACACACACACACACACACACACAAAACGTTTGTTTAAAAAAAAAAAAAAAAAAAAAAGTCAACATTTTCGTTTGCCTTGCTCAAAGAGTGATGAATTAGGTCCAGTGCCCATCGAACGTTTTACAAGATCGAAGAGAGCACGTTAAAATTGTATTTTTCTCCCACTGTCAACATTATTTGAACATGATAATGTGCACGGACGTTACGGGGTTTAGTGAGTTTGTAAAAACACCTCGATAACTGTGGGAGCAAGAGTCACGCGAGACCGGTGACCCCTTCAAACTTTTGATTATTTACATTTCAAACAAACAAAAGTTTAGACGTGGTAGAGGAAATGAATGGTTTAAAAACTGAATGACCTGTAAAATTAAACCAATTACATCTTGTCATCATTTACCACATCCTGCGTTGTTACAGTGATGTCGGTTTGTCATGGTACGAGTTTGTTCAGAACGTATCCTAACCACTTTGTCGAACACGACAACGTTTGATAAATGCATTTGCCTGTCTGTCGAGCTATCTTGACGATCTTACAGTATCCTTTGCTCTCTCTCTACCATCACCCCAACCCAATCCTGCTCTGGTTGGACTAAAGTGGATAGGAGCAGTGAAACATTTACATTTATTCATTTAGCAGACGCTTTTATCCAAAAAAACTTACAAATGAGACACACTCACACACCAATGGTAGCAGAGCTGCATGCAAGGTGCTAGCTTGCCATCGGGGGCAACTTAGGGTTCAGTGTCTTACCCAAGGACACTTCGGCATGGGATCACCCGGGCCGGGATTCGAACCACCAACCCTACGATTAGTGGATTAGTGGACAACCCGCTCTAGTGGACTGAGCCACAGCCGCCCTTAGCGATTAGTGAGCTTATAAGTGTGACATTCGGCGTGAAATTTCGTCGTTACTGTACCAGAATCAATTGGCCTTAAATTGGCTGGCGATTTAAATTCGTCAGTAGACTCGACAACTACTACAACATACCTTGATCTGACGGTTTGTTAGGTTACCATTTTGACAACCAAGCTAAACATTCGAGCATTTTTAGAGTTGTTAAAATGTCCAAATTGTTCTCATGACTTATATAACTTTAAACATGTTTGTAACTGTATTTCAAATACACACGCGGTCAAAAGTTTGTGGACACTCTGCTGAAATGTTTCTCATGATCTTTAAAAACCTTTTGATCTGAAGGTGCAGGATTAAATGTTTGAAATCGGTGTTGTAGGTAAAAATATAATCGTGCCGACGTATTCGTTTCCTTCATTAGAGAACTAACGTTTTATTTACGAAAAAATTATTCTTGTTAAACAGACGAAATATTCGGAAAAGCAGCCGATTAGTGTCCAGCGTAGGCGGGAACTACTTTAATACTGTTTAAAAAAAATCTCGGGGAAACTCCTCAAGAAATCGAGTGAGAAAACGCCAAGAATACACTTCTGGAAATTCTAGATGAAAAAGGCGTCTATTTTGAAAATGTTAAAATGTTCAACTATTTAGATTAATTTAGGATTTTTTTTTATCACAACATAATTCCCGTAGTTCCATATGTGTTACTCCAGAGATTTGATGACTTATTACTCTAAAATGTAAAACAAATAATGAGGGTGTCTAAACATTTGACCGGTAGTGTATATATTCAGAAAGCAGCAGCACAAATAAACTTAAATCAGCTGTGCATACAGGCCAAGACATAATTCAAACACCTGGTTCTAAATAATAACTATAACTTTTATTTATACCCATGTAAAAAAAAAAATTAGAATAATCCAAGATGATGCGTCTCACACTACAATATATAAGCAGTGTTCAAAAATTAAATTAAATTAAATACAAACAAATCTGCTGTTTACTTTCAGGGAACTTAGCCTACATTGCAACACACCTACTTCAGGAGTTGTGCAACAAGTAAAGCGAGATGAGAAATAAAAATAAGGGTTTGTAGGTGTTACATTTATTCACTTAGCAGACACTTTTATCCAAAAGAAAAAAATACAAGCAAATAATCCTGAGGTGTAACCCTTGAGGTGTTAACCTCAAGCGTGTCCAACTTCAGCCCACCCAACATTATACCTTCGTGGTTTCCTTTCCACCTGTCGACAGCGATTTGAAGAAACAATACGTTCAAATCCAAATTTGAACACGCGCTGCATTGTATAACGTGGAAAAACCATTATTTCATTGCCTAAG
>JAFFST010049117.1:36044-38544 GCA_022414735.1 Noturus placidus | reverse complement strand
GAAGACCGAGTGCACCCCAGGACTTCTCACCCAACATCAGTACCCGACCTCACCAATGCTCTTGTGTCTGAATGAGCACGAATGCGCACAGCCTGGAGGAAAATCTTCCCAGACGAATATTAATACTGCAAAGGGGGACCAAATCTGGCATGTGCTGTTCAAAAAGCACGATGTGTGTCAGGTGTACTCAAACGTTTGTCTATGTAGTGTTTGACTTTTCAGCATCAATGCAAGATAAACTCTTATAATGCACAATTTCAAATCTGCCAGGCTGCTACAGTGTATAGGGTTTACATAAAATAACGATTGAAAAACTTACTTAAAATGTTTAAAAGAACTGTATTGTACCCCTCCTAATTTCAGTTTATGTTGATTCCTAAGACAAATTATTTTTTCTAGATAATATGATTCCATATATCGGGCACACCGTGGCTTAGTGGTTTGCCTCACACATCCAGGAATGGGCATTCTATTCCCGCCATAGCCCCCTTTGTGTGCGGAGTCTTCCCCGTGCTGCGAGGGTTTCCTCCGGGTACTCCGGTGTCTTCCAAAGACATGTGTGGTAGGCTGATTGGCATATCCAAACTGTCCGTAGTATGAATGGTTGAATGGGTAGTAAGAATGTGAATGTGAATGTGCCCTGTGATGGACTGGCACCCTGTCCAGGGTGTACCCTGCCTTGTGCGCGATGCTCCCTGGGATAGACTCCAGGTTCGCCGTGACCCTGTAGGATAAGCAGTATAGAAAATGGATGGATGGATGGATGACTCCATGTATCTTTGCGTACATCATTTTGAATGATTTGATTTGATTGAATGATTTGACTTTGTTTCTATATCCTGTTAATAAGTGTGTGTGTGCGTGTGTGTGTGTGTGTGTGTGTGTCTTGCTATGACATTAGGAGTAAAACAGCCGGCATTGATAGCCCTCTATTTGTGCTCTTCTGCTATGTTCTACGCAAACTGGACCACTCAATATGACCAAATGGATGGTTCAGTAAGAAAAAGTATAGGAAGAACCGGAGTTCCATGCACAACAGCTGTGTTCACAGACAGAGATCTCATTAGAGCCTGGAACTGCCGCCACCGCTGCTATTTCCATCTCGGAATGGCATGTTGGATCTGCCATGCTAGGCTCTTAAAATAGTGTGTTGGTTGCATTTTTAAATTTTTTTTTAGTCCAAAGACAATGCGCATGAAATATGGTTCAAAGTTATGGAAATCCATGGGCAAATAAAGAAAAAGATGTAAATCCATTCACTGTCTTCCAATAAATTATAGTAATTCTACTCTGACTTCTACTTTTTTCTGTGTTCTCGCTGCATTAACTACACACAATACGTTACAGTTGAGTTTAGTAGTCACCTTATTAAAACTGGCAATTAATAGACTGACCACTTCTGTCAGTCTATATCACATACCATAGACCCAGTCATGATTAATCATTCATTGTAATGACTGAAGGATGGAAATTTGAAATCCATACATCTCTCCAGGGTTAGTACGCATGTGAGGTGTATAGATTGCAAGGGCGTGGTCGAAATCACATGGATCTTTCTCTTTAGATTCAGGAACAGCTCTCTTCACTCACCCATCTGGAATACTTCCATGCAAACATATGCAGATGGTAAAGCACATTTACATGCATCTGGACTATTTGAATACGTAAGCTTGGTGACATGGGGCTTGGAGTGTCCATATTTCACAGCCCATATTCCTTCGTTGCAGATGCAGCTTTGTTTTTATGTGGCTGAGGATCCTATAAATAAAGCATTAAATCAACTTAAAAATTAATCATCCCTACCTGAGGCATAATTATGGTGTGGTACGCTTTTAGAACCGGGAATGTAGAGATGTGACAAACCAGCATCGTATTGTGTAATATCATTTGGTTTGTGTGGCCTAGAGTACATGCGGCAAAACAGAAGCAATGTGAATCAAACCGCACCAGATCCTTTTCCTGCTTCCAACAGCCACCATCATCACTCAGCCAAAGGGAGGGGGTGAGCCAAAATGGCTGCCTTGCAGGTAGCATTTTCCGTGCTGCTGCAACGAAAAATGGCACTATGTTCTTCACTTCATCATCTAGAGGTCTCAACAGTTCAGTATATGGAGTCCTGAACTGCTGTCTCTTTTTTATTCATAGAGCTTCATCTTCAACACTCAAGCCTAGTTCATCAGAGCAGGTCATTCGAAGGTTATGTGATTTATCTGTCTGGCTAAATTGCTCACCACAATATTCTGAACATGTGCATATTGTTCTCTGTATATTTGTTCTTCCAGTGTTCCCTGAGGGACACAATTCTAATTAAGCCAAAGAGGCAGCATGTCGGCCCTGTTTGGGAAAAGGGAATGTGGCTCAGCTTGTGCGTGCGTCAGAGAGGCATTTGTGAATTCATTACTCCTCTGAGTCCTGTGAAGGATAGATAAATGATAGAGGAGCAGCTGGATACTGGATATCCGTGTGTGTGTGTGTGTGTGTGTGTGTGTGTGTGTGTGTG
>JAFFST010049117.1:9116-36024 GCA_022414735.1 Noturus placidus | reverse complement strand
TATATATATATATATATATATATATATATATATATATATATATATTTAAATAGCAAGTGGTTATTGAGATACGTTTTGATCAGGCCTCATCCGTTCTGCTCTGTGCGCCACCACCTACTCCTATATATAGTGCTGATGTAGCTAAACAGCCCAGGCTTCAGATGGTAAAACGCTGAGTCAGGCTAGCCTGCACCATCCTCCACCACAGCAGAGGTGCACTGTGGATGGCCTCATCAATAATGAAACATCCTGTCAAACTGCTCCAGCCACGGTCTCTCTCTCTCTCTCTCTCTCTCTCTCTTTTTTTCTCTCTCTCTCTCTCTCTCTCAAGAATGCCTTATCATCACCTACTGCAGGGTTTGGTTTCCAATGAGTGTATACTGGCGTTTAGGAAGGTGAAATGTTTCAGGCCCAAAGCAGTACTAATGCATATCCACACCAAGAAGCCATTCTGATAAACATTCAATTCTATTATGAACAAACTATTTCAATACAAGAGAACCGAGTCAGAACAGGATGAGGAATTGATCTCCTACAAGGCACGCTAGGGATTTCAATGATGGAATGAAATTGTTTAAAAAGACGGACGTTTCAGTAGCTTTCTTTTTCTTTTTCAAGTCCTTCTTTATGATGTTGACTTAATGACTTAACTCAACCTCATTGCTCGCAGAATGTTGCACCTCATTCACTGGTGCATCGTTAACTGCACTTTTGTTGCTTAAAAAGACTTAAAAGTAATCCAAAAAATAGAAAGTAGAAAGTATAGACTATATGAAGAACAGGAAGTATACTTTACGCCTAATAAAAGAACATCTCAGACATAAATTGTATATGAAAAAAAAATCTGAAAAAAATAATTTTTTTTAGTTCAAAATGTTACAGGGGGTCCATTTGATTAGATTGCAAATCACATATGGTTTTAAAATTCTCTTTATGAGACATAAAATGACTGGGTGGTCAAATAACCCCTTCTCGTATGCAACAATAAATCACATACCCAATGTTCTTGGTCAGTTAAGATCAATACCTGAAAAATCAATGTGAAGCTTTGAAACTAATTTTTTAATAACAAACTCAATGCTAAAAAATTGTTTTAGCAATAGCTCATATTATTAATCTTGTGGCTACTGAGAAAGAAAACAAGTTGTTTTTTTGGCAATGTTATATCTGCAGGAAATCACTTCATCATTTATCAATTTCTAGGGTGCACATAGAATCATATTTATTTTGTCCAGGCCCAAATATGGCACCACAAGAGACATCGATTCTTGTGTGGTTTGTATAATTCTTGAGCTTGCAGAACTCAAGCACAATACAATAGGATCTGGAATGATGCACAAGCGTTTCATTGAATTAGCATGATGAAATATATAATGAACTCTACAAATCCACATCATAAAGAACCATACACATGAATCTCAGTCCCCAAATAGACATACACTCCAAGAAAAGCAGACAATGCATTAGCACGCCTAACTCATCCCAGTTTTATAATCAGTAACAGCTCTGGATCTCCATGAATTACCCCCTCTCACTCTACCCACCAGCATTCATGCATATTTTCATCTCCTATTCATTGGGAAGTAGACACATTGAACCCTCATTTGTAGCTGTTGCCATGAATAGTTCATTCAAAGGTCACCCTGCTTAAGATCAATATTTAAAGCTAGCAAATTGATCACCATAGGTGGTCATCAATGCATCTATATTGACCCATAGGACTGCGCATACTCCATTTTCGGCATAGTAGTATGGCGGGTAGCTAATAAGAGAATTAATAATAACATTTTTCTGTAGAATTTGCTGTTATACTTCAGAATTCATTGTTCTATTAATGATGGATGTCGTCTTGGCCCAGATGGAGCAAAACATGCCCAAACCACAATACTACCACCACCATGTTTCACAGATGGGATACGGTTATTATGCAGAAATGCAGTGTTTTCTTTTCTCAAAACGCTTCTCATTTAAAGCAGAAGGTAATATTTCTCATCTGTCCACAAAACATTTTTCCAATAACCTTGTCCATGTGACCTTTTGCAAACTGCTGACGGGCAGCAATGTTCATTTTTGGTAGCTTTCTTCTTGTTGTTCATTGTTGTTTAGTGTTCTCCTGATGGTGGACTCATGAACATTAAAATTAGCCAATATAAAAGAAGCCTTCAGTTGCTTGGAAGTTACCCTGGGTTCCTTTGTGACCTTGTAGAGTATTATACGTCTTGCTTTTGGAGTGATCTTTGTTGGTCGATCACTCCTAGTCAGGGCAACAATGGTCTTGAATTTGTACACAATCTGTCTGACTGTGGATTGGTGCAGTCCAAACTCTTTAAATTCTTGAAACTCATTTCCTATTTTTGCAGGAAAATCCAGCAGACGTCATTATGTTTTATGCTGTAATATGTAATATGCTGGTTCCTTTACTGATATCCATCCATCCATCCATCCATCTTCAACCGCTTACTCCTTTTCAGGGTTACGGGGAACCTGGAGCCTATCCCAGGGAGCATCGGGCACAAGGCGGGGTACACCCTGGACAGAGTGCCAGTCCATCGCAGGGCACAATCACATACACACTCACATTCATACACTACGGACACTTTAGACACGCCAATCAGCCTAGCATGCATGTCTTTGGACTGGGGGAGGAAACAGGATGTACCCGGAGGAAACCCCCAACACATGGGGAGAACATGCAAACTCCGCACACACATGGCCCTGGCGCGACTCGAACCCCGGACCCTGGAGGTGAACGTGCTAACCACTAAGCCACCGTGCGCCCCTTCCTTTACTGACATACAAACATTTTTCTGTAACATTTCACTTTGTGCTAAAAAACTAACGTTTGGAAATCTAAAATGCTTTTGTACTGACTCGATAATGTAGAAGTCATCAAATAAAAATCTATAACAATTTTTTTGTTGTTGTTTTTAAATAGACTGCCCCAGACATTTGCACAGCACTGTATTTTATTTTTGGAATTTATTAGACAGGGAAATGCTTGATACATATTTAACACACTTTTTATAATGTATATCACTATCTGGTTGGCTTCCCCTGCTGCTGGCAGACAGGACTATTGGCTACAGGATTTGTGTTCTTTCCTTTAGGCACTGAGTGGTCTCTGATGCTGCTGAAGACTGGTGTGCCAACGGCAGGATGGAGATCATTATAAGCGACACAGAGGAGGACAGTGCGTGATACATCTCTGCTGCCTGCCAGTGAATTAAGCTGGCCAGCTTCAATCAGTCCAGGTCTTCTGTGTATAGACTAATTACGCCAAGAACAACTAACTGAAAGTGTCTTAAGCAGCCAAAATTATACAAAACATGAATGCTCCTTTACTATCTTAGTGAAGTGCAAGCCAACCTTTCGCATGTCTAAGTCCACTAACTTCATTAATAACAATGAACGACAGACACCTTACTTGTATTTGAGATTAAAATATTGTCAGGAACAAGTCATTACCTGCAGCACTTCGTTCTATAGTACTCTCTGTTAGACACAGCAAAGCCGAAAGCTCTTTTTCACATGCAGCCATTATTGTGTCAAATGGATGCCAGGCAAATGGACTGTAATCAAATTGCTGATGAAGGTAATTAGTTCAGCTTCCGTACTTGAGCACATTTCAAAGTGAAGGCAAAAAAAAATAAGACATCAAGCACGACATAATTTTAAAGAGATCTTAAGTTTAAAAATAAGTTTCTAATGTTGTTACCTGCAGTGCCTTGCACAAGTATCCATTCCCATTAAGTTTCCCATATTTTGTAGTGTTACAACTAGGATGTTTTCAGGCGAAATATTGTCGCTTCTTTAAAATGAGAATAACCTTTTAACAGTTTCAGATAAGTAATAAACGTTGCTTTTCACATGGAAATGTGACATTAACATACAGTAATTTGATCATTTGTTATTACAGTTTACATTTGAGCACATGTAAAAGCAAAGGCAAAAAGCAATAGTGTCAAGAACAACATCATTTTAGCTAGTGAGTTTGTTGAACAATAAGTTGTTGTTACCTGCAGTGCCTTGCAAAAGTATTCACCAACATTAATTTTCCAACATTTTGTAGTGAAAATAGGAGCTGAAAATGAGATAATATGTAAAGAACCTAAACAAATTTGATCCATAAAATTGAAGGTTGAGGGGAAATCATAATTGTTTTTAAATTTATTTATAAATTAAAATGTGAGCAAAAAAAGCCATGTGATCTCAATATTAATACACCTATTCTTGGAAGGACCCAGAGTCTGTTAGACAACATACCTAATCAAAGGCCAAGGAGCTGCAGTATTAAAACAAGTCCAGGACAAAGTTTTTGAAACGTAAATGGTAAAGGGTGCACTTATATAGCGCTTTTATCCAAAGCGCTTTACACTGTGTCTCATTCACCCATTCACACACACACACACACACACACACACCAATGGGAGCAGAGCTGCCATGCAAGGCACTAACTTGGCGCTAACGGGAGCAACTTGGGGTTCAGTGTCTTGCTCAAGGACACTTCGGCATGTGGAGTCATCTGGGCCGGGAATCGAACTGCCAAGTGGACAACCCGCTCTACCAACTGAGCCACAGCTGCCCAAACGTATCAATCAGGGATTAGTTATATAAAATTAAATATCCCAAACAAAGAATTGTTTGTCACTACCATGAGTCATTAAAGCATGGTGATGGTACCATCTTGTTGCGTGGGTGCTTTTCATCAGCACGGACTTGGAAACTTTGAGAGTAAGGTTTGAGAGTAAGCTGGATAGAACCAAAGACAGGACATAAACCCTAACCATGCTTCCAAAGCTATACTGGAGTGGTTCAAAACCAAGAACCAGATTTTGACACGTTATCTATTCTTTCAGTAAATATAACTTCTTAGTCCTTTTTCCACCCCTGTTGATGTATCCAAGAAAACTTGAAGCTGTAATGTCAGCCAAAGGTGGTGCAAATATTGACCCAGCAAATATTTATGTAGGGCACTGTATGTTATTAAATGTGTAGCTCGTTTACTACAGCTCCTCAAATGTCTCACAAGGAGAGGTCCATAAAATACTGAAATAATGCAATTTTCAATTGGGATTTGTTTCATTTCATCATGCCTTTAGAATTACAATGTTTATGGTATGGAAAAAAAACCATGCAGTGCTATATTGGGTATCCAGAAATGGAGGTTAGCAGTCCTGATTTTAAACTATTTTAATCATTTTAACCCTGAGATCACCAAGCTATGCTCCAAGGAAATGTCATGTGTGCTTTACCAAATTGGAGTACAGCTGCAGTCTGAAAAGAAAAAATATATATACAGTATCTCACAAAAGTGAGTACACCTCTCACATGTGTGTAAATATTTGATGATATCTTTTCATGTGACAACACTGAAGAAATGACACTTTGCTACAATGTCAATTTACTGTCCCCTCAAAATAACTCCACACACATTAATGTCTAAACCACTGGCAACAAAAGTGAGTACACCCCTAAGTGAAAATGTCCAAATTGGGCCCAAAGTGTCAATAATTCACCAATTAGTTTCCAGCACTGCCTTAACCCTCTTGGGCATGGAGTTCACCAGAGCTTCACAGGTTGCCACTGGAGTCTTCTTCCACTCTTCCATGACAACATTACGGAGCTGGTGGATGTTAGAGACCCTGTGCTCCTCAACCTTCCATTTGAGGATGCCCCACAGATTCTCAATAGGGTTTAGGTCTGGAGATATGCTTGGCCTGTCCATCATCTTCACCCTCAGCTTCTTTAGCAAGGCAGTGGTCTTCTTGGAGGTGTGTTTGGGGTCGTTATCATGCTGGAATACTGTATACTGATCATGCTCTTCGTCAGTATGTCACAGTACATGTTGGCATTCATGGACGCACAAAATATTGACACTTTGGGCCCAATTTGGACATTCTCACTTAGGGGTGTACTCACTTTTGTTGCCAGCGATTTAGACATTAATGTCTGTGTGTTGAGTTATTTTGAGGGGACAGTAAATTTACACAGTTACACAAGCTGTACACTCACTACTTTACATTGTAGCACAGTGTCATTTCTTCAGTGTTGTCACATGAAAAGATATCATCACATATTTACACACATGTGAGGGGTGTACTCACTTTTGTGAGATACTGTATATATTCTCTTCACTTTCAATAACCCACACATCTGACTGCCACTGCACTGGTAAATCACACATACAATGCAAATGCATAGGACTTTACAAGGTGCACACTAAGAACAAAGACACAAGACATACAAGCCTTCCCTCACATAAGCCTAGTTGTAGTTCAGAGACAGATATGTTGGTTCTGCATTCTGTCATCAGTGTACACGGAAACAGAGCAAGAAAGTTAAAGCTAGATAGTGATGTAGAGGCTTAGTGCACACAGTGAGATGGAAGAGCAGAGTGTTTTTATTGCATCATGCTGCTCTATTATGCCGTTTGACAAAATAGCAACCGAAAAAAAAAAAATCAATTTGCAATTCTTTTTGAACTGAGGAACCATGGGCATTAAATTCAACTCTCCAAAGGGACCTGCCTGAAACAGCTTTCCAACAGTAACCTGTCAAGCTATACAGCCAAGCTCTATAGAAGTACACCAGAAAAGCCTTATTTCTGATGTGGTTATGGAACCATAAAAGGTTCTCTGTTCCCAAGCAGCTTTCATAGTACAGGTTGACATGGTTTTTCTTGGAATTTAAAGATCTTTATGAAAGGTCTTGAAGCAGCGCAAATCCTCTCAAGAAAACATCCAATTCAGTTTCACACCATCCTTACCGACCACACTAGGAAATCTAGGCCAATCACCAGAGACGAACATTACAAACGGTACTGTGGGCAAGAAACTGCACACTCATCTTCAACAACAAGGCTATTTTGTCTCCAGAGTCATGCTTCACTGGTGTAGTGTGTCATGCTCCCTACTAAGTTACTCCTCTCTAGGAATGTTTCAGTCTACATTAAGTAACACCTTAAAGAAACACCTTATAAACTTTAAAAACAACAGCATGTCAGAGCAATGGATTGTGAAATGAAAAAGGTTCTCACAGGTACGTGACGTGCCCATGCGTCACGTTTCTGTCACGGTAGTATCTACAACGCGTTAGGAGAGCAGTTCGAGAATGTTGGAAAAGCCATAATTACCAGTGCAATATCAGTGGAGCGATATGGATGATGAGCAGTGTATTTGTGCCCCTCTGTGAGTCATCGTTAAAACAAGCGTCACGCTCCAGCAATGTCACTGACACCAAATTCTTCCTGTCGAGGTCACACAACTGCCATCCCCCAGCTTGCTCTCCATGGCAACTGGAGCACTAGACCACATCCAGAATACTTGGCTCAACAGATACGAGCAGAGAAATGAAAATGAAGGAAGATGGTTGACACATCTGCCCATGACAGCCTGTTTCTTCACCCATACTTTTGTTCCATACTTATCAACGAGTGACGCGATGATATACATTATGATGATGGAGAAATGATATAAGGCACTTTTTTTAAACAACACAATAGTAATATTCATTCTAAAATTCTTTTTTCTATATATAATATTCCGATTATTAGCAAAATATGCATTTATGTCAATACACAAAACCTCATGTGCTCGATTGGTACTTTACTATATTCCTATATGGGCGGCTGTGGCTTAGTCGGTAGAGCGGGTTGTCACTAATCCACTAATCGTGGGGTTGGTGGTTCGAATCCCGGCCCGGGTGATCCCATGCCGAAGTGTCCTTGGGCAAGACACTGAACCCTAAGTTGCCCCTGATGGCAAGCTAGCACCTTGCATGGCAGCTCTGCTACCATTGGTGTGTGAGTGTGCTCCCTTTGGATAAAAGCGTCTGATAAATGTATATGACACATATTTTAAACATATTCTCATTTCCATTAGAGACACTGAGCCAAGTTTCAACATGGTCAACTTTTGGTTTAAAAAAAAACCAAAACATTTTGACATGTGTTAACAGTGGCTATGTTTACATGCACATCAATATTCTGATATAGTAATCAGTGTTGAGTCGTGTAAACACTGTAGTCTGATTGCCCGATTCAGATTGAGACATTAATCTGACTCCCCAAATTCTGATTCCCAACCCTGGAATAAATCAGTTTTCATTGGAAATTTGTTGCATGGAAACCCCTTTTCCGCAAGGAATTGTAGGTACTAACAGATGCTTAACTGTAGGCTAGGCTAAACGCTAAATAGTTTTCGATCTTCAAACAAGATAAAACATAAAACAAAGGCAACCTGAGGTGGCTGTGGCTCAGTAGGTAGAGCGGGTTGTCCACTAATCCACTAATCGTAGGGTTGGTGGTTTGAATCCCGGCCCGGGTGATCCCATGCCGAAGTGTCCTTGGGCAAGACACTGAACCCTAAGTTGCCCCTGATGGCAATCTAGCACCTTGCATGCAGCTCTGCTACCATTGGTGTGTGAGTGTGGCTCATTTGTAAGTCGCTTTGGATAAAAGTGTCTGCTAAATGAATAAATGTAAATGAGTAAACACACAATACCGTATTAATTAATCTTATCGAAGGGAAATTTAATTTTTTTTTTTTTAAAGTTACTTATCACCAACACTTATCACCCATGTGAAAAACTAACTGCCCCCCTAAACTTAAAATCTGGTCGTGCCACCTTTAGCAGCAATAACTGCACCCGAATGCTTCCGGATAACCGGAGATCAGTTTTTCACAGAGCTGTCGTGGAATTTTGGCTCACTCTTTACAGGAATGCTTTAGTTCAGCTACACTGGAGGGTTTTCGTAAACATGAACTACCTGTTTAAGGTCCTGCCACATCATTTCAATTGGTTCAAGTCAGGACTTTGTTTAGGCCACTGCAAACCTTTAATTTAGCTTTTTTTTGAGCCATTCAGAGGTGGATTTACTCCTATGCTTTGGATCATTGTCTTGCTGCATAATGCAGTTGTGCTTGAGTTTCAGCTTACAGACTGAAGACTATACGTTCTACTTTAGGATTTTCTGGTAGAGAGCAGAATTCATGTTTCACTCAATTATTGCAAGTTACCCAGGCCATGAAGCAGCAAATCATCCCCACACCATCACACCTCCACCACCATACTGTAGGTATGATGATCGTTTGGTGGGATTCAGTGTTTGGTTTACAGCAGATGTAACGGATCCCTTTCTTCCAAGCAGTTCCACTTTTGACTCCTCAATCCACAGAACATTCCCCCAAAAGGTTTAAGGATCATTAAGGTGTGTTTTGGCAAAATTCCGACGAGCCTTAAAGCTCTTCTGGGTTAACAGTGGTTTCACCTCGCCACACTTCCAAGGCTGACATTTATTCCCGGAGTCTTTCTGATAGTGGAGTCATGAGCAGTGACCTTTATTGATGTAAGAGAGGCCTGTAGTTCCATTGATGTTGTCCTTGGCTCTTTTGTGACTTCCTAGATGAGTCGTCGCTGTGCTCTTGGAGGAATTTTGGAAAGTCGGCCACTTTTGGGAAGGTTCACTACTGTGCCGAGTTTTTCCATTTGGAGATCAATCTGGTTCTCTGGGTCCCAGAGCCTTTGAAATAGCTTGTTGTAACCCTTCCCAGATTGATATATTTCACCTTCTTCTTCATAATTTCCTTGAATTTCTTTAAACTTTGGCAGTGTGTTACTGGGTAAGACCTTTAAATCGACTTCATGCTGTTGAAAAAGTTCTACGTAAGTGTTTATGTGATTGAACAGGATTTGCAGTAATCAATCCTGGTTGTATCTAGTCCAGCTGAACCCCATTATGAATTCAGTTTCATAGATTTAGGGAACTAGTAACAACGGGGCAAATACATTTTCACACAGGCCCAGTTGGTATTGGATAACTTTTTTTGCTTCAATAAATAACATTATCGTTTAAAATCTGTATTCTGTATTTACCCAGGTTGCCTTTGTTTTATCTTAGATTTAGTTATAATTTCTGAAACAATTTAGTTTGTGATACACGAGCTGTACACGGGAACATTCCGATGCCTGTACGCATGTAAACATCGTATTCGGATTATGGCTGTAACCGAATATAGACTGAACAAGTTCCGTAAACAGAACTTGATGTGCATGTTAGCGTAACCACTGATCTTTGAATATCAGAATCCTGGTTGAGAAGCAGTTTGATACAGCACATGGTTAACAGTCAAATAGAGAACCCTTCATCAGTTTCTGAACTAGAACAATGATCTTTCTTTTGTATCAAACAATAATCTAAAGGTACCTCAAGTTAATACAGTTTAAAAGATAATTAAATTCAAAACTATAATTTAAATTATAATTAAGTTATAATTCATTCTAATTATAAGTGATGTGTGAGTGTGTGTGTGTGTGTGTGTGTGTGTGTGTGTGTTATATCTTAAACTTTAGGATATTTATCTTAACTAAGGTTAAGGTTAGGGTTAGTTGGACGTTGGTATACTATTAATTACCTATTAGTTACCTGCATTAATAATTATCAATGGAATGACCTTACAAGCATAGTAAGACAAGCATGGGTGTGGCACCTGTGTGTATGTGTGTGCGTGTGTGTGTGTGTGTGTGTGTGTGTGTGTGTGTGTGTGTGTGTGTGTGTGTGTGTGTGTGAATCCAAGAGAATCCAACCACTCCATGTGATCCAGTAGCTCTCTCGTGACCAGATTAGAAACAATCAACTCCATACACAGTCCTCACTCTGCCCTGAGGAATCTCTCTCTCTCTCTCTCTCTCTCTCTCTCTCTCTCTCTCTCTCTCTCACAGACACACACACACATGCAATAACTCCTGTCCACATATAGTATATTAAAGGAGACTTCTGTACTCTAAACACATCATTGCACTCTAGAGTATGTAATCTAGTGTAATCCTTAATGGTTCTTCAGCTCTCCTGATTAAGTGCTCCTATCTACTGAATGGCGCAGAGATTGAGTTACTGTTTGCCCGAATCCCCAATGTTAGAGGAGAAAAACTAAACAAACCATGTCACAAATAAGTACAAAGGCCGAGGAGGCTTCTGTCTTTACACACATAAGCTCGTCTGCTTATGTAATATGTGAGCCTATGAGACAGTAGGGTGTAGAGGTGAGGAGCTTTAATAGGACACCACTGTGAGTATTATACCAGTGGTTCTCTTCCACATTCTGCAATCTCAATAACATGTGAGAACATTCGTACTTCTGTTTACTAAACACCCAGGTGGTCTCAATTTTCAATTCTTTTCAATATAAAGCACATTTAATATGCTTTAGATTATTATAGTATGGATTTCCTGATGCGTGTGATATGATGGTGTGTGCGGGCCAGAGTTTAAATAGATCATGTGGCGGAGACGGAAATCAGACAGTTATTTCATCTCTTTTATTCAAATGTGTGCACAAATTAAGAAATTTACTGAACTTGTATTGTGTGATTCAGGTAGAATTATGGAATGAGATTTGATTAGACAAAAATGGCAGGCAACACTAATATACAGCTGGGCCCTGGTTTAAAGCAGGTACAGAATGTGTTGGTAATGTGAGAAACACACACACACACGCACACACCCGCGCGCGCACACACACACACACACACACACACACACACACACACACACACACACAGAGTCCAGCTTGTTTGAAAGGATTTCTTTACTTTGTTCATCCCAGAGCCTCCTGACAGCTGCTGTTTACAGTCTGCCTCGTGGTTTATTTTCCTTTACTCTATGTCAACCTTGTTCACACACACATACACACACACACACACACACACACACACACACACGTGCACACACATGCACACACATGCACGCACGCACAAACATTTACCTTATTATCCTTAATAATTAATTAACAGTTAATCAATTAAACCTAACCTTAACCAGGAGCTAGTTTTTTTATGTCCCTACAAAATAAACATGCAGATATTCCTACTCTTGTGGATATAACCCGCCCTCCCCCCAACATCAACCTACCCCCACCATACACAATGAGCTAGGAAGGCCAGAGTGCAAATCATAGACATAAGACAGAAATCGAATCTTCAAACCTTGCTATATATATTTTTTCTTTCTATTTATCATGCATACATGTAGCAGAAGGATTTTAATTGTTAAAAATGAATGCATAAATGCATTTATGACACTGTTAAAGCACCCATGGGTAGCAATTACAGCCTTAAGGCTTCTTCTGTATGATACTACCAGCATGGCAAACCCAGATTAGGCAATCCTCTCTTATTCTTCTCTGCAGAACCTCTCAAGTTCTGTCAGGAAAATTTGTGTCCTGAGACTGGCTAATCAATATAAGTAAATAAATAAATAAATAAATAAAGGCTTGACATCTGCATTATTCTGTGCTGGTGCTAATCTAAGACAGTGGTCACCAACCTTCATCCTTAAGATCTACCTAAATCCAACCAAAATCTAACATACTTGTTTAAGTCGATCAAGAACTTCTTGATTGAACTTCTTGCACGTTCGCCTCACACCTCCAGGGTTGGGGGTTCGATTCCCACCGTGGCCCTGTGTGTGTGTGGAGTTTGCATGTTCTCCCCATGCTGTGGGGGTTTCCTCCGGGTACTCCGGTTTCCTCCCCCAGTCCAGTGTGACCCTGAAGGAAGGATAAGCGGTATAGAAGATGGATGGATGGAGAACTTCTTAAGGCAATGATTAGATAGTCAGGTGTGCACCATTACGGTTGGAGCTCAAGTCTTCATGATGGTAGATCTCCAGGAACAGGTTTGGTGACCAACCCTGGTCCTAATCACACCCTGCAGTGTGTGAAGTCCATTTCTAATTCTCCACCATTAACCTATGTCTTAGTATGAACCAGGTAGTAAACAACATAAGAGTAGTAAACTGCTTCATGATTGCTACAGCTCCTTCATACCGGCGTCCATGTGCTGATGATCCCACCTCTGGAGTTGAATATGATATGACACTAACACTGGGACTAATGCTGAGAAAATACTAAGTTATTGTGTATTACAGGACATTTCCGTGTAATCCGTATAGGTTTATAGAGACTGAATGAAATTAGGGAGGTGGGCATATGAGCTGAAATTAGAATTTTCAAGAGTTAACAAATTGATATTCCGGGGCTATTGAATTCTCAAATTCTCATTGGTCAGAATTTTGGTGATTAATTTCCTATAGCAGCATGGCTTTGACGATAGGGACTTGTACGGCAAACACGCCACATAATCTAGTGCTAACAGTAAACAGAAAGAAAAACAAAGTGTTCTTCCTAATTTGGTTTTGCCAATTCACACCCAACTGCTAACTCTCCCCCTGTCACATGACAGCTACCAACCAGTTAGGGTGAAGTCAATACATGCTTCCTCAGAGCCATGTGAAGCCAAACTAAGCATCTTTTCAGGGCAACGTAACACACCTGGAGGAAAGTGCTATCCGCAATATTCTGCACACATGACCTCACAGACGCCCATGATTCGATAGAGCTTCTGTGATTGACAGGCGAGAAAGAGAGTATCCCATGCCTCCAACCCTGAAAGCATGGCCAGTTTTGCTCCCTTTGCTCCTGGCCACTGGTGGCTGTGGACTCAAATTAGCAATCCTCAATGGCGTTGTGAACTCTATTCTGTTCACATTTATGGAAGGAGCCTCGGTTGTCAGTGCTTTGTAATAGTCAGTCATTTTTCCACCATGAGAAGACAACGTCTCCATGAACGTTTCTCAGTAACATCACAAGCTGGTCTTATCTAATGAACTTCAAGACAGAGAAACAATACAGGAAAAAAAAACTGTGATGGTAAGGCTGTTCAGACCTGCTATAAAATAACTGATAACAGGAACTAACTTGACTCGTGGACATTCCACAACAGTTGACAAATTGCTGTGGCATAAAAAGAGTAAAACATTTCAGGATGGGAGTTTCTGCAAAGTTCTGCAAACGTAATATAAGACACAAACATGTTTGAACAGTTAAACAAACATGGAAAGGTTTACATTCACAATTCTACAACAACGGGATTCAGCCATGTTGGAGGTACATTTATAAAGTTACATGTAAAAGTTCTCACAAAATCCAGAAATTGAAACATCTTTGATTTCCTAAAAGTTCCTATAAGCATAACATTTAGAAAAAAAACATTCAGCTGTTAAACTGTTAGCTGGGATCTTGTAAATGGTGCCTTTTTCTGGTTTGAATTTATTATCTGTAACATTATGAACTACTGGTAGAATATTTCTAGTAGCTTGTTTTCATCATTAGCAACATTAATATGTGATGGCTGAATTATTCTGTTGGTTGAACATCCATCCATCTTCTATACCGCTTATCCTTCCGTCAGGATCATGGGGAACCTAGAGCCTATCCCAGGGAGCATCGGGCACAAGGCGGGGTACACCCTGGACAGGGTGCCAATCCAATGCAGGGCACAATCACATACACACCCACACACACATTCATACACTACGGACACTTTGGACACGCCAATCAGCCTAACATGCATGTCTTTGGACTGGGAGAGGAAACCGGACTACCCAGAGGAAACCCCCGACACACGGGGAGAACATGCAAACTCCACACACACAGGGCCACGGTGGGAATCGAAACGTGCTAACCATTAAACCACCGAGCGCGGTTGAACAGAATAATAATAATTAAAAAATGACTACAAGGATACCAACCTCTTCTTACCATGGGTATTTTGTATGTTGTTGTTGTTTTGTGTTTTAAAAGGCACATGTTTAAAGGCATTGAGCAGTGCGATTACCAAGCATGGGTCTGTTAACACTGCCAACAACAGAGCAAAACACACACACACACACACACACACACACACACACATAACACATAACCATGTACCTTTTATTTCCACCTCATCAGTTGAAAAGTGTAGCACTGGCTACAGCGGCTATGCTACGCAGAGCTGCGAAGTTAATCATGATTGGATCAACCAATGAGGTAGAGTATCAGTAGGCATGTTTGCGAGAGGTAATTGAATAAAACACAACAGTGAATACTGATAACGTCATCAAGCTGTTGACATAAAATAAACAATAGGTTGTTGTTTTTTTTTTCGAGTATGGAGACATGGATGGTTGTGCTGGCATGCACAGTATTCCCCCTGATGAAAGGGTTAATGCTAGTGTATGTAGGACAAGTGAAAGTCTGATCTTTGACCCCAGACAGCCAGGAACATCATCTTATGCGTTTGCAGACTATGTGTAGATGAGTATACTCACGGGCACAAATTTACACACACAGCAGCTGCACATGGAGGACCATGTGACCATTCAGTTAGGCCATGTGAGTCTCTCCCTTCCCTGTCTTCCTCTTTCAGCATGCACAGCCTGCAGCATGACAAACAAACACCAGCAGTCTCATACTCTTGTAAGGAGGGAAAGACACACACACACACACACGCACAGGCGCACACACACACACACACACACCAAGACTAGGCAAGTTAAAGTATATTTTGACTCTTCCAGAATTGTCTCGTTATCAATATATTAAGTATCTATATCTATATATATATTTATCTAATTCTATTGAACTTTTATATAAGTATATTTAAGTAGAATAATTGTGTGTAAAAAAAACATCTCTGCTTATTTGTGATGGGGAATGTGTGTTTGTGTCTTATCATTCTTGCATTAGTCACATGAGCAGTGTGTGTGTGTGTGTGTGTGTGTGTGTGTGTGTGTGTGTGTGTGTGCATAAGTGTGTGGTATGTTGATAAGTGCACTCTCCCTCACACACTGTTGTGAAATGAGGAGCAAACGGGTGACACCCTGGGTGTGTGTGTGTGTAGGCCATGATGTCTAACCTCAGTTGTATAGCTTACCATTAAACTGCTATCTTACCATAATAAACAAATTGCACGTAGGCTGAGACTGTCTCATGACCCCATAGGGACTGAAGTTGTGGACAATCACTGTGCTATAGTCCAAAACAAAACCCCTAAATGCTTCTTTTGTCCACCCATCCATCTTCTATACCGCTTACCTTTTTCTTCAGGGTTACGGGGAACCTGGAGCCTATCCCAGGGAGCATGGGGGACAAAGCGGGGTACATCCTGGACAGGCTGCCAATCCATCAAAAGACAAAATCACATACCCATTCATACACTACGGACACTTTGGACACGCCAATCAGCCTACCATGCATGTCTTTGGACTGGGGGAGGAAACCGGAGTACCCGGAGGAAACCCCCGCAGCACTGGGAGAACATGCAAGCTCCACACACACACACAGGGCCACAGTGGGAATCAAACCCCAACCCTGGAGATGTGAGGCAAACGTGCTAACCAATAAGCCACCGTGCGCTTTATAAGACATATAAAGCTTAAATATTTTTAAGCCATTTTTGTTGACATTGTACAACGTAAGTACATATTTGTGTCATCGGTGTCAAAATGTGCAGTGAGCAAGGGTCCTTACCAGTGCCCGAACTCTTATACATGATAAACTGATTCACTACATGAACTAGGGAGCTGGTTAAGACATACCCAGGGTCTCAAGTTCCTAAGTACGATTTCCGATTTAAGGAGGCATTTTCTTTGTTTGAGGTCAGAATTTACGAGTTATGATCTTTAGTCGACTGCACTGTTGTAAACAAAAAACTGGTTTACCCATTGCTTGTAAATATTTCCATGGATTTCTTTGCGTTTACTGGCTTGGCTTGTGAATTGGAAGTTTAAGCAAATCTGTAAGATATGCACTACACACTTTAGAAAACAGTCACTGAAATTGAAGTGTGAAGAGCCACTCCCACTTCACTCCATACCTCATGGGTGTGTCAAGATACAGATATGTGTGCTCACACACACACACACACACACACACACACACAGCAGAAAGTATTGGGAATACTTACCAATGCTTATGTAAGGGTATGGGGAGGGGAGCAAACGGTAGTCTGTACAACCTTCCTCGAAATAGCTAATAGATTATGACAGATAACCTGCAGACATTAAACTGTTTTGGCGTTCAGTCTGAGCCTTGACAAGTGCCAAGCTTGCTGTGACTGGTCAGAATTAGTCAGCCTTAAATATAATTGCGTGTGTCTTTTTACCCTCCCTCTCTCTCTCTCTCTCTCTCTCTCTCTCTCTCTCTCTCTCTCTTCTACTTCTTCTTATTAGTATTATTCTTACTGTTTCTGCACATTCCAAAGTCATTCGCTTGACTGGTTCTGTCAAAACATATTCCACTTGATTCCACACCCATCTTTCTGTTTAAACACTCTACAGTAACAATAAGAGAGATCATACACTCCACATACTTCCCTAATTTGTCCTTTGTGGAAATTCGTTTCTATATGAGTCAAACCGGCCCAAAAGCCAGCCCTCACCCGCAGAGTGGAAAACAAACCAGGGCTCTCCCAAGTGTAATTATAGAACAAGCACACCTTAATAAGCTCTGCACCAGGCAGGTCATGAGAATATAAGAATTTGTGGGAGGGTGAGAGGAAGCCGGAAATGTCTAGTGCTTTACATTGCGAAACCAGGTGGGGTTATGGTGCTTGGACCCATCGCTGCTTAATAAATAGATCAAATTATTCTTATTCATATTCGTATTATTATTATTATTATTATTATTATTATTATTATTATTACATTTTAGTTATATAGCACCTTTTCCAAGCTCAAGGACAGGCAAATTACATCCACAGAACACAATGGTATCAACATAACATGCAAACGACAAACTAATCACAAAATTATAATCCACATGGGACACAAAAACACACTAAACATGTAAACGGAATTGTTTTGAATATGAATATGGTGTGTAGATGTAATGAGTAGACTAGACAGCAGCAGAAATAGATGAGGCATAAGGGACATCTTTAATGAAGGCATTGAAAGAGGAGATGTTTAGACTCCGTGGGAAGAGTTTTGGTGCAAATTCTGAATGATATATCACCCAGGAAAGACTAAAGTATGTCTTGACGATTACTCTAGCTGCTGAAATGTAAAGATATTATAATCTGCCGAGGGTTTGGGATGGTAGACCAGTAAAAAAAAAAAGGCCACTGTGATTGTCAAGGCCAGAGCTGCTGTATACATGCTGCCATCTTGGATGAACGTACGGACTAAAGTTTCAACACCATTCTCTTTAAGAACAGAACAAAGTATCATGTAGGTGAGATGATGTGGGCTTAACCATGGAGTTGATGTCAGCTTGGAAAGTAGGTAGCTGGTTGAAAATGATGCCTCGTTTCAGAAAGTTTCGAAAGGCTTTAGGCAGCGTGTCAATGCTTATATCAAAGCAGCTGTTTACAAGAGTTTAGGATTTCTCTTTTATCAGAATTTAGTTTGAGAAAGTTACACCGCATGCAGTACTTTATGTCGCTGGTACAGACACCTAATCTGGGACGTGACATGGCTTTAAAAGGGAAGGTGCGAATGGAATTCTGCGTGTCATCGATGTAAAGGTCAAAATTAAAAATGCGACACTGGATAATGTTGCCAATGGGAGGGAAATTAATTATAAAGGGAATTAAACCAAAAGAGATCTTAACTACTTATACCAATTGATGAGACACAAGCAGCGAGTTGTAAGTCAAGCGAAACTGTGTCAAAGGTTGGATAAGATCAAGGAGGACAAGAATATTAAAGGCACAATCCGTGGAATATTAAGGGCATTAATCCGTGGTGCGTGGCTGCCTCAATGCTATAAAGATGGATGAAAACAAGATTGAAGAAAAGACGGGCTCACAGCTGGGAAGTTATCACTAATTCCATGACCTTTGCTACTAAAGGTGTTAGATATGGGTCAGTAGTTGTTTACGACAGTGGAATCTATGTCAATTTCCCTACAAACAGGAATAACTACTCAACAGAAGAGTGTTGGAGCATAGTGAACTATTAATTAAGGTGGGAAATAAGAGCAAAGATCAGACAGACTTTACAGCAGATACTAATTTATATTATATTATATTATAAGGCATATTTTTTTATTATTATTATGGCAGGCAATACAGGAACACATGCTGTGGGAACACTTCGGTTGCCAGGGTGAGGAGTCCTGGCTAATGGCTTATCTCCTACAGGATAGCTCCACAGAGTGTGTATGACTGCCAGAGAGAGACGCATTGGTGGTGAAGCAGAGCAAATGACACCTGCACAAATATCCTGATCAGCAGCTTGAGTAATTAAAGGAATAATAATAATAATCAACAACAACAACAAAAAAGCCACAAAGCTGAACATTCACAGGGAAGAATTTAGGGATTCGTGACCTCAGATGTTCTTCATTTATAATCATCATACTGGGGAGGCGAGGGAGGGGGGGGGATTTTTGGCTTGGATGTCTATAAGAATGAGGTATAGAAAAACAAAAGACAATGATTCAACTCCTCTCCTTTGAATAACCTAAAACATGACCACAAACTTAGAGAGAGAGAAAGAAAGAGCGAGAGAGAGAGAGAGAGAGGGAGACACTGTTGTTAAGGAAGATGGATTATAACTAGTTCATGCCATGTTAGAAAGCCATTCTAGACTGACCTGTAACTATAGAGTGTAGAGGCAAAGTAAATGAGATGAGATGCAGTGTAATTTTATGTGGTAGACTTTTAGACAGAGGTGGACGGAAGGAGTCCTTTACACCTCCACCCTTTAGCCACCTGGCACACACACACACACACACACACACACACACTCACACTCACAGCACACATGCATTAGCTCTGTGACTTACATGGTGCTGACGCCATTTGATTTCAGAGTAAAATAGCTGCAGGAATGCTCCTAGTCCTGTTATGTCTACGTGTATGCATGTTTAGAGGCTTGCATATCTGCATTATCTGCATAGTCAACATGTATGTGCATGCGTGGGGTTTGCTCATTTATCTTACAAGGGTTAGGCTTGCGTGCCTGTTGGTGTGAATACGAGGAGGTTAATGTGAAAAATAAATGTTGAAAGGCATGTGTGATCATCTTTGACTTTCGTGTGTGACTTACAGGCACACAGAAGGGCGAGGGGGAGTACACAGAAAAAGCCAGAGAAGATTACCCATAACATGTCATGGTTCTTATGCATTTCATGATAACAATTACAGTATAGTGACACAGAGCGACACAGGCAGAAACAGGAAGAAACATGTGAAACGAGTTTGACTAACTTACGGGTTTGCTCACCAAAGCAACACACACACACACACACACGCCTTTTGGGAGAACATGGAAGCTCTGTGCACACAGGCTAAGTAGGTTTCGAACCGCCAACCCTCCAACAAAAGTGTGAGGCAAACGTGCTCATCAATAAGCCACCGTTTCTCCTTGCCTTGCATAACATAAATGGCCAAAAGTACTTGTACACCTCAACATCACACCCAGATGTTCTCACTAAACTACTCTTTTTAAAACAACAGGCATTAATACGGATTTGGTTCTCCGTTTGCTGCTGTAACCGCCTCCACTCTTTTCTGGGAAGCCTTTCTGCTAGATTTTGCAACGTGTCTGTGGGGATATGCCCGTTCAGCCACAAGAGCATTAGTCAGATCAAACACTGATGTTGAACAAGAAGGTCTGCTACAGTCAGGGCACTCAAGTGACACACTAACATTGGCAAATCATGTCTTCATGGTCACAGTGTTGTGCACACGAGCATTGCCATGCTTGGACAGGTTGTGAGCTTGGCCTGTAAGTTCCGGTGAAGGGAAATCACAATGCCACAGCATAAAAAGGCTTTCTAGACAATTGTGTGCTCCCAACATTGTGTCATCAGTTTGGCAAGGCCCACATATAATAATTATCAATTTGTATAGCGCTTTTTTACAATGGTACATTGTCTCAAAGCAGCTTTACAGAAATATCATTTTTACATTTACAAGCGACTTACAAATGAGACACACTCACACACCAATGGTAGCAGAGCTGCCAGCTTGCCATTGGGGGCAACTTAGGGTTCAGTGTCTTGCCCAAGGACACTTCGGCATGTGGAGTCACCCGGGCCGGGATTCGAACCACCAACCCCACGGTTAGTGGATTAGTGGACAACCCGCTCTACCAACTGAGCCACAGCCACACATATGGGTGTGATCTTCAGGTGGCACATGGTGTGCTTGCATAATTAACTTCAAAAAGAAAATCATCCATAGCATTATTTTATTAGTCACCGGAAGCATCTCTCATTGTTGGTGTGTATGTATGTGTGTGTGTGTGTGTGTGTGTGTGTGTGTATTCTGAATGAGTACAAATGAATAGATGTTATAGATTATCCTGTTCTGACCTGAAAGCTTTGGCAGGATGTATATAGTTACCTTTGCCATATCATCCTATAAACATTGTGCTTGGCCGTGTCAATTATTCATCCCTTCTTCATTTATTCATCAGAAGCTGCACAGAGGGAGAGGGATGAAAATGACCAACCGGAGCTCGTGTTACCTTTTAAACTATGAGCGCAATGAAAAGTCTATGTTGCATCCACGCACACAAACACACACACACACACACACACACACACACACACACACACAGTGGCACCCATCATCCATCACATACATGTACAAACACACAGCATCCTCTCTTTTATCCTGCATTTTACTAATGTAGAAAGAGATAAGAAAAAATCAGGACAGATCTTGATCTCTCTCCCTTCATTTTTCCTCTACTTCTGTCTCCATTAGCAGGCAGCCCCCATTAGGGCAATCACTTACAGCCCCTATCGATTCCTCCTCCAGTTCTGACTCATGCTTTGTGTGCGTCCCCCCACACACACACGCACACACACTAATCAGTGCACCCTATTGATTTCCACACTGGAAACCACTGACCTGTAATGCTAGTTTTAGCTGTTTTTGACTTCTACACAACATACAGGTGAGCGGAAAAAGAGAGTGTAAACAAGTCTTTGAATTACACCAGGTCATACATTTTATCACCATATTAGTTCATATACCAAGAGAAAGTGATAAGAGATGTAGATCATACATTCAGTACATGGTCAGTAGACATTCTTTACGATCTTTATTTTAAACGTTATTAAGAACGATGAATCTTATCGTGACTCGGTGTCCAGCCGTGTGATTTAAATTAGAAGAAGTTCTTTAAAGCTGCTTTGGAAAATGCACAACATGTAATATGGACCAGTTACCAAACCTGAATGCAGCACAAGAAGAAGAAAAAAAGAATAGGGTTAGGGTTAGGGTTAAAGAGGGACCTACACTAACCCTAGAGGTGTTCAAATAAAATGAATAACAATCCAGTTTCATAAAATTCCTTCCTTATAAACGTCTGGATACGTGACGTTCTGAATGTCTGAATGGTGACAAGAGTTACCTTTAATGCTTGACCATTAACGATTAATTCATGGCTACTAATCAAATAAGAGAAGACACGTCAAATATATTTTACAGATGTCTTATTTTAGGGGCACGGTCGTGCAGCAGGTAGTGTTTCTGCCTCACAGCTCCGGTATATCCCATATATTTGATCCCGGTGCTGGATGACTGTCTATGTGGAGGTTTGCATGTTCTCCCTGTGTCCGTCTGGGTTTTCTCTGGGTTCTCTGGTGCTCCACTAGGTGGATTGGGTAAGAATGATTACCCCTAGGTGTGAATGTGTCTGTATGGTAACCAAGGGCATAACCATGGTATAGACATTGGGAGAGGGTCAAAAACCGGAATTGATGTTAGCCTAGCCTACTTCGTGGGTGTGCAAATATCAACAGTTCATTGACGTTCTTAAGAACAAACCAAGCCATGGTATGATGCTTTCTATACTAAACTAAGGTTATTTAGGGATCTAATTACTTACTGTCTGGAAAAAAAGCGTGTATGTTCTGCAGCACTTTTCTACACTTGTCTGCTGTCTCCATTTCTTACAGACTGAGCGGCTAATATATATCAACAAATTTGTGGTGAGTATGGGCGCAACCAAGTGTACAACTGGAGGGACACACACACCTATTTTCCTTAACAAACAGAAATATATTAAAAAGGAATAGACATAAATAGATAAATATAATACATGAAGAAAAGACAGATCCGGGTGCAGGGTTCATTAAAGGGGGACATTTAAATATTTTGTACTGTATATTGGGGGGACAGATTGGTATTTCCTCATCATGTAGGGGGTCACAACATGGGCGTAACCACGCACTCTTTGGGGGGGTCGTGACCCTGTTATGGACATTGGGGGGGTTTAGCACTTGGACCCCCCCAATGTCCAAGCGCTTGGACCCCCCCAATGTCCATAACATGGTTACGCCCTTGGGTCACAACCTCCCCAAAGAATGCGTGGTTACGCCCATGATGGTGACCTGCCATGGACTGGCCTCCCGTTCAGGGTGTATTCCTGCTTCCTCGTACTCCTATAGACTCCAGATGCACCACGATCCAGGTCAGGATAAAGCGGTTAATTGCTGAACGCGAGCGAGCTGTTTTCTTTTTTAACAAAGCTTTATAAACGAAATCGACTTAATTAGCTCTTAATTTATACTTAACTTGTGATTTAAGTCAGTCAAACAAAGAACAAGTTAAGTAAACTTAAATATTTATGCTAGCTGTACTCGAAGCAATCCCTTTTTAAACTTTAATGGTGTCAGGTCATCAGTTTCCTTCATTGATTTGAGTAAACTTAACTCAAAAGAATAGTACATTGCCAGTTCTGCCTGGAGGTTAAACCAAGCCCATGTTTCATGACCAATCATTGATCAGTCACTAGTGGCAAATGGCTTGCTGATTGCAGGACTAGGGATCAGGAGCCAATGAGATTCTAGATTCAGCAAAGCATGTGACCTGCTACTGTGGTCGATCGATGTCGCTCTGTAAATGGAATATCTCAGGAGAAATGACGCAAAAAAATTAATTCCACGGCTGTGGCTCAGTCGGTAGAGCGGGTTGTCCACTAATCCACTAATCGTAGGGTTGGTGGTTCGAATCCCGGCCCGGGTGATCCCATGCCGAAGTGTCCTTGGGCAAGACGCTGAACCCTAAGTTGCCCCCAATGGCAAGCTAGCACCTTGCATGGAAGCTCTGCTACCATTGGTGGGTGAGTGTGTCTTCATTTGTAAGTCGCTTTGGATAAAAGCGTCTGCTAAATGATTAAATGTAAATGTAATTCTGGAAAATAAAGCGTTTTATCTACAACGTTCCAAATCCTACTCGCAATCCTGCAAGCAACTACAAGACTACAGCTTGGAACGGTTGTTGTGTTTTGAGGTTAGAGATGTTATTAATATTGTGGCTTCTCGGAAACCTGTATACTCTGCTACTATAACAGGGTTTGTTTGTTTTTTTTTCCTTCTTGCTCTTTCACCAGCCAAATTTCTCTCATTAATCATTCCCATAGTCTCTCAACCCTCAAAGCAGTGTACCGCTGCACTCCACCTTCTACTTCTCTTCAGCGTAGAGGAGGTGGACAAACAGAAGTGGAGACGCGGTAGAGAGGGAGTCAAGGTCAACAGATGGATAGTCAAGTTCTCATGTTCTGATGCCTCAGAGTAAATAATAAAGCTGATGATGCCGGTAGACTGAGAGAGCACGATTTTGCAGGGAAGAGCACAAGCAAGCCTCCCCCTCCCACCTGTCTCTCATTCCCTCCCTCCTACACTCTGTCGTGCAGCATGAGAAAACTGAGCCTCCAGCCCATCTTTAAAGATGCATGAGGCAGAGAAAACTGTGCTCTCACTCTCTCTCTGTCTCTCTCTCACACACATACACACACACATTTTCCTTGAAATGCCATTGCATGATAAGTAAAACACACGTAAGCACTTATCCTATGCTGCAATCAATTATTTTGATCACATTTTATTTGTATAGCGCTTTTAACAATGGACATTGTCACAAAGCAGCTTTACAGAAATAAATACATTCAGGATATACATTTGAAATGTATGAATTTATCCCTACTGAGTGAGCCAGAGGCGACGGTGGCGAGGGGAACACCATTACGGTTTTCACCTGAAGTCTGTTTTGCTGAACTTATCCAATGTTTACCGACGGAGACCTGAGTGCAGAACTGTTTGTTGCCATTGCAGTTCATCGTAGCACAACTGTGCATATGAATTGTTGTCCAAAATCATCTTCATGGGTTTTTTTTTTTTTTTTTAAGTAGTGCCATCCTCAGTAATATCAACGACCTTCAGGCTGTCCATGTGGGGTCATCCTCAGCATCAGCACATGGTACTGATAAGACAAAAGTGTGCAGTGCACGGTAGCTCGGACCAGCCAGTTTGGCTTTATTTCTTTCTAGAACAGCCCAAGCAGAGAAAGACCCCAGTCTGCAACTCAGAAAAGTGAAAAATTAGAAGGAAGATAAAGGAACGCAAGGAGAATTCCTTGTGTGTGAGAGAGAGCGATGATGGGAATGATGGGAATGAAACAGAGAACGTGATAAAAAAAAAAAACTTAAGTACGGTTGCCTGATTTCACACAGAAATTAACGCAATGAATACACAAGCTTCTCTCTGTCTGAGTATTATCACACACTATACGCAGCATTTGAAACTAAATGTAAAACTCCCTAGGGGTCCCACAAGGGGGCATTATCGGACCAAAGTTGATGAGACACTACACCCATTATTTGTCCTATGTGTTACATCTGACATGAGGAGACATGTCCACAGAGGGACATCACACATGTTTCAAGTTTCCTGTATATGTAAAAGTAGTCGGATTAAAGTATTCCTTTTTCATTTCATTAGATAGAATGAATTAATGTACTCTTTCACAAGGCAAGGCTTCCCGCTTGGTGTGTGGTGATAAGCCTATTTCTCATCACATGTACTTATGTACTAGCGACGGTGAATGAATCTCATAAGGAGACCCAGAAGAGCAAATATCGTATAAAGGTGACGGTCCATGTTAATTCATTCCCTTGTTCGAGGCTTGCCTTCATCAGGCTGGGTCTCCGAGTCTCAGCTCCACATCTCACACAGAGCAATTCCATTTCTCTTCAAAAACAAAAATGGTTCTCATTAGGTTCAAAATACAGCGCAACTTCCAAACTCAATGGAGCATGTTGGAACCTGTACACAAGGGAGGGGTGAAATACTGCTGAGAAAACTGGCTAGTAGGCTAATGTCTATCAAATAAATCAAAAAGCAATGTTGCTCTCTTACTAGATAGTACTCGAAAAGAAATACCAGCACTGACTCATAAGATGCCCATGAGATAAAACTCCATTAGATAATGTGCTCATAAGAGGTTGGAGAAAACTTATAGAATGACTTCTGGATGACAGTGCTACTTTAGATATGACAGAGAGTCATTCGTGTCACCGCGATCTAGTACGTATACCACAGAGGAAAAAAACGAAGTATGTAACTGACATTAGACTCAGACTCAGCAATGATGATGCAGGACATATCTACAGTAGGACCTTGGTGCGGTTCTGGATTGGAATGGAGCAAGACTTCCCCCTGATTGGTCAGAGAGCAGTTATCTCTTATCTTTGGGAGGATTTTTTCTGCTGTCAATCAAAACAATATACAGGACTACAAAACTGAACACTAGGAATAAATTGAGGATGGCAATCTCCACACAACAACCCCACTTTGAGAAGAATAGCCAGAGGTGTGGCTTCTGTGTCTATCTATTATGTATATCAGTCCTATTGCACGATATGGATTGAAAGTGGTGTGGTGTCTGTGTCGATCAGTCATATGGGAGGAGGCATGTCTTTTGTGTCTATCAGAAACTATTGAAGAAGGCGTGGCTTATATGTCTATCAGCCACCATTGAAGATGGTGTGGCTTATATGTCTATCAGTCACTATTGAAGATGGTGTGGCTTATATGTCTATCAGTCACTATTGAAGAAGGCGTGGCTTATATGACTATCAGTCACTATTGAAGAAGAACTGGCTTATGTATTTCAGTCACTATTGAAGAAGGCGTGGCTTATATGTCTATCAGCCACCATTGAAGAAGGCGTGGCTTATATGTCTATCAGCCACCATTGAAGATGGTGTGACTTATATGTCTATCAGTCACTATTGAAGAAGGCGTGGCTTATACAGTGGTGTGAAAAAGTGTTTGCCCCCTTCCTCATT
>JAFFST010049113.1:28463-52101 GCA_022414735.1 Noturus placidus | reverse complement strand
GTAAAGTAGTGAGTGTACAGCTTGTGTAACAGTGTCAATTTACTGTTCCCTCAAAATAACTCAACACACACACATTAATGTCTAAACCACTGGCAACTAAAGTGAGTACACCCCTAAGTAAAAATGTCCAAATTGGGCCCAAAGTGTCAATATTTTGTGTGGACGCCATTATTTTCCAGCACTGCCTTTTCCAGCAGTGCCATCTTGGGCATGGAGTTCACCAGAGTTTCACAGGTTCCACTGGAGTCCTCTTCCACTCCTCCATGATGACATCACGAAGCTGGTGGATGTTAGAGAGCTTGTGCTCGTCCACCTTCCGTTTGAGGATGCCCCACAGATGCTCAATAGGGTTTAGGTCTGGAGACATGCTTGGCCAGTCCATCACCTTCACCCTCAGCTTCTTTAGCAAGGCAGTGGTGTGTTTGGGGTCGTTATCATGCTGGAATACTGCATTCTGATCATGCTCTGCTTCAGCATGTCACAGTACATGCTGGCATTCATGAAAAGTTATTATAAATATTTACAACAATGTGAGGGGTGCACTCGGTCACTTTACGGGTCAACACTCTCCATGTATTTCATCGATGTGATCCACAAAGCATTTCGGCAGAAGTAGTGGGGTAGTTTGCCCTTGCTTTCCCCACCCCTCCCCATTTATTCGGGCTTAGGCCCACTGCTGCCAGTCACACGGCTGGGTATACACACTCACACACCCATTCATACACTACAGACAATTTGGACACGCCAAACAATCTACCATGCATGTCTTTGGACTGGGGGAGGAAACCGGAGTACCCGGTGGAAACCCCTGACGCACGGGGAGAACATGCTAACTCCGCCCACACATGGACCTGGCAGGGCTTGAACCCTGGACCCTGGAGGTGTCAGACAAAAGTGCTAACCACTAAGCCACCGCGCGCCCCACTATATATATGCGTGCTACTTCATTAAACTACCCTTGAACACAATAACATATCTAACTGGACTGGGAGGATGAGAGTAATAAATAATACATGTTTAAAGGAGCCATTTCAGAAATAAATATAAAAAGACCCCTGATAGTATTGACTGAATATATTGAGTTGAGTGTAATGATTTTATAGCTAGTTGATAATACAGTGCATCACTCACCAGACGAGGCGCTATCGCAGTCCTGAAGGTTACACTGGCGCGTGTTCTCTGGCCAGGTCTCGTGATCACACTGGGCTTCCTTGTCCTTCTCCTCTTCCTCTTCCAGCTCTGCCTTTGTGTTCACACACTTGACCAGACGGTTCTGTACGCCTCCACCGCAGGACACTGAGCACTGCCAAAACACAGCACACACTTACTGTTAACCAATTTGCATGGATCTAGTAGTAATATTTTAAAGCATCAAAAATGATTGTGTTACATAAAATATATCCACATGACAAGTTTCCCTGAGGGAGGATTTTGCACTGATCAAAGAGCAGGTCTAATTAAAAGCTGAAGTATCTATGCAACTATGCAACCTGGTTTGTGCTGAGTGGTGTGTGCACTCACCGCATGATAGAAGTCGGAGCACACAAAGCTGCAGAGAGACGATGACATGGAGAGGGATAAAACGCAGCTCTCTGAATTAAAGCCTGGCTTTGTTATGGAGTGTAATCAACACCCACCATGATTCACCAAACTGATTGCTCAGATTTGACTTCAGACCGTCTCTCTGCCTTATTAATTTTTGGAAAGCTTGAAACGCAGCTCCTATGCCACACTGTGTATTTGTGTCAGATGTTTGTACTGCACAAAATGATCAGCCATAACATTAGATCCACCTGCCTAAGATTGTGTAGATCCTCCTTGTGCCATCAAAACAGCTCTGACTCATCAACTCCACAGGACCTCTGAAGGTGTGCTGTGGTATCTGGCACCAAAACGTTAGCAGTAGATCCTTTAAGTCCTGTAAGTTGCGAAGTAGGGCCTCCAGGGTTCTGACTTTTGTTTGTCCAGCACGTCCCACAGATGCTCGATCGGATTGAGATCTGGGGAATGTGGAGGTCGAGTTAACACATTGAACTCTTCGTGATGTTCATCAAACCATTCCTTAACAATTTGTGCAGTGTGGTAGGATGCATTATGCTGCTAAAAGAATCCACTGTTATCAGGGAGTACTGTTGCGAAGGTGTGTACTTGGTCTGCAAAAAAGTTTAGGTAGGTGTTCATGTCAAAGTAACATCCAGATGAATGCCAGGACCCAAGGTTTTCAAGCAGAACATTGCCCGGAGCATCACACTGCCTCCACTGGCTTGCCTTCTTCACTTTCTGCATCCTGGTGCCATATCTTCCCCGGGAAAGTGACGCACATGCACCCGGCCATCCATGTGATGGGACACTTTTCCTGCTTTCTGCTTTCCTGAGATCTTCTTTGCCACTGTCACCCATGGTCATCTAAAACATTCGTCAGTGACTTGCTGACTGTTTATCCAGGGGACAAACACAATGTGCTACATCACCACTACAAGATCGTGTACCCATTTGTATCTAGCTAACTAGCTCATTATTGTTACGGAACAGGCAGAAGCAGGAAGTAGTTGCAGGGGATTGTCTTTATTAATAACTAAACATAAACAAAACACGAGCAAACATAGGAGTATGGTTTCTTCTGGGTAAACGTAGGAAACATGGAGCTATGGTTAAGGCAAAATACGGGACTTCAAACATAGACCTTCTCATACAGGTATGTATAACAATCACTACATCTATAAACAAACAAACATACAATAAAGCTCCCCGCGCACAGTTTAAATAGGAAACATACTCAAACTAAAACATGGACAGATGGGGCAAATCATGATTACTTGATTCAATTTCCAAGTAGAAAGTGAACAAAAACCAAAACAAAGAGTCACGTGTTTTAGTCCATGGCAGCACCGCACTGCCATCTGCTGGCGACACATATCAGAACTCCCCTCCAAAGGTGCTCCTCCTGGAGCACCAACAAAAACCCCCCTCCAATGGGGGGCCCCGGGCCCTTGGGAGAGTTGTCCCTTTGCTGCCACAGGAAACAAGGCAGTTCTTTTTGGGCAGCAGGTGGGCGGAGCAACAACCCCACCGGAGTTGAAAGTTGGGGCGCTGCCCCACGGCGGCTCAGGAACGCAGGAACTCCTTGGCCGGGCAGGGCAGCGAGGCGGCCTTCTCAGTTGCTGAGACCTCCCCCTTGGTCTCATGCTGGGGCTCTGCGGCTGCCGTGCTGCCTGAGGATGGCAAGCCAGAGGTTACCATGTCCGCCTCAGGCTGGAGCTCCATGGCTGAGACCTCCTCGTAAGCCATGCTGACTGGAGACAGGGGGCCAGAGGTTGCCATGTTAAACTCTGTCTGGAGCTCCCCTGTCGCCATTGCCCCCCCCCAAAAAAAAATTCTGGGCCAGCCTTCACCTCCAGGCTGGGCAGTGTGACGTGATTCACCTGCCGTTAAGGGCTCTCCGGTAGCGGGGACGGGGTTCATGGCGCGGGAGACAACATGGCGCGTAGCCCGGCCTGCTGCAGCTGCTTCTTTTGTGCCATCTGGTGCTGGAGCGCAGCTAGGTCCCGGCTGAGGTGCTCCTAGAGCGCCGTGCACATCGGTGTGGCGCCTAGCCTGGCTTGCCACAGTAACTCGAGCTGTGCCACCGTTTTGCACTCGTCTCATACTGTTGTGTATTTGCACTTTATGTACTCTTGCGTACTGTCCTGTGTTGCACCATGGTCCTGAAGAAACGCTATTTCATTCCAGTGTAGACAAGATATATAGAGGAATGACAATAAAGACCCACTTGACTTCACTTCACTTGACTTGCAGAAACATGAAGCAGATCAAATGTTTGCAGAAAGGAGGACATGGCCAAAGGCAATGCTATTAGAGTTAGAAAGTCCACACAGATGAGGAAAATCTATTGAGAAGGCACCATGAGTCAGAAAGTCATTAAGCCACTACTGGCATCTTCAAACTGCTAAACCACAAAGACATCAAGCCAGACTGCACACACTCATAAAGACGAGTTCTCTACTGATCCGTGGCACAGAAATGATCCGGTTCTTCCATAACCTCTCCAGGAAAATGGGGTAAAAGTTATGTAAGCTATGTGTCAAGGACTGGAACGACTCTATAACTCTAACTCTACCAGTGAACTCGCGGAATATGCCTACAGAATAGATTTAAAGTCTAGACGCCTGCCACATAATACCGTGTGTTCATTCAGCACTGAGGGTTTTACAAGTCTGTTTACATCACAGAAAGCTGAAGTAGGTCATGGAATTATGGTTGGATGGTGGGTAAGTCACTGAGATTTAGCAGCAATTTACACATCATGTTACATTATGTGTACATCATATCATTCAAGTCCAGTGTTTATTTATGTGAATTTACCAATTAACATATATTTACATTTATTCATTTAGCAGACGCTTTTATCCAAAGCGACTTACAAATGAGACACACTCACACACCAATGGTAGCAGAGCTGCATGCAAGGTGCTAGCTTGCCATCGGGGGCAACTTAGGGTTCAGTGTCTTGCCCAAGGACACTTCGGCATGGGATCACCCGGGCCGGGATTCGAACCACCAACCCTACGATTAGTGGATTAGTGGACAACCCGCTCTACCGACTGAGCCACAGCCGTCCTGTAACTGCAACTAACAGATTTTCTATCTACAGTACGTCCCTTTTTTTTTGGAATTCAGACAGTGTTTCAACAATTTCCTTAAAAGAAGGTCAACAGTCTTGGGAACAATTGTCCAGTCCAATAAACAATTATTAAAAGACACTACAGTGTTTAATTCCAGATGGAAAAATCTGCCAGACTCAGAGTGCCTGACTCTCATCTCCCACACTGTTTACTACTTTAGCAAGGAGCAATGTTTTCCATGCGTCTGACTCAGACAACATGCGGAGTTGTACTGTTGAAGGGTGTGCAAGCAGAACAACAAGTTTGAATTTAGGGATTTAAAAAAATTTATACTCTTTAAATGATTTTACATGAATCCACAGGTCTCTAACATCTGATTTTAAAAGAAGTAAAACAGCGACGCAAGTCATGAATTAATCACAGAACGGCAGGCTCTATAGACTCAATAGAAATGATGAGACAATTTCCAGTCATTCGTTCATAATTAAATGGTGCACTTATATAGCGCTTTTATCCAAAGCGCTTTACACTGTGTCTCATTCACACACACCAATGGGAGCAGAGCTGCATGCAAGGCGCTAACTTGCCATCAAAGGCAACTTGGGGTTCAGTGTCTTACCCAAGGATACTTCAGAATGTGGAGTCACATGGGCCGGGAATCGAACCGCCAACCGTATGATTAGTGGACAACCCGCTCTACCACCTGAGCCACAACCGCAGTTCAAATAAAAAAATACAAGACTACAAACCAAACAGGTTAGCAAAGCTGCCTGGAACATATTGAGCTAGATTTGCTTGTGTACTATAGCTGGGATTGTCTTGGTTTGTCTGCGCCGTCATCTCTTCAGAAAACTCTGGTTCTGGTTTCGCCACAAAATCGAATGTTTCTTATTCCAGACTTAACAGCTCTGTAAACATGCAACTTGACTCGTCTGTCCTGGTAAGACTGCGTTAGCAAATCTCTAACAGCATGGATTTTTTTTATTCCTCTTATATAACAGAAACTTTATTAAAGAATGGGACCTAATATTTTTTTTTTATCTCTTCAAAAGTTACATGTCATATTATGGAGCATCCACATAACAAGTTAGTTCCGGTTATAATATAATTCTTTCAAGCTTATATATTTTTTCTCTTTCTCGAAGTTAATAAGACAAGAATAAAGATCAAATGCATCTGGTCATGTTATAGAGAAACCACAGATACACAAAAGACTGAGCCACAGCCGCCCCACGCTGTGGGAGCTTCTATCACTCAGAAACCACGTGACTTCAAACAGTAACTGTAATCCTAAAACTATGTTCTAAAGATACAAATTTTCAGTATCAAATTTTGGAAGTTTGGCTTAGAGCTTGGACCCGCCAAATGTCCATACCATGGTTATAATAATAATTTAATAATTTGTATAGCGCTTTTTACAATGGTACATTGTCTCAAAGCAGCTTTACAGAAATATCATTTTACATTTACAAGCGACTTTCAAATGAGACACACTCACACACCAATGGTAGCAGAGCTGCATGCAAGGTGCTAGCTTGCCATCGGGGGCAACTTAGGGTTCAGTGTCTTGCCCAAGGACACTTCGGCATGGGATCACCCGGGCCGGGATTCGAACCACCAACCCTACGATTAGTGGATTAGTGGACAACCTGCTCTACCGACTGAGCCACAGCCGCCCTTGGTTGTACTAATAAGGACTCAATTATAGCTAATCTAGGATTTGTTGATCTGGGCTTTATTTTAAATTCAAGCTGTGTTGCACCACTTAATTTTAAACACAGATTAACAAATCGGGGAATAGAAGTCTAACTTGCGATTAAAACCTCTGCGTGCGGACTGCATAAACGTGGAAATATATGAATTCTCCAGTGTAACTAAACAGCAACACTGTAATTCTTTCACTTCCACTGGAGTGACTACAAAAAGGTCGTGAACTTTAAACTTTGAATGAAAAAAAATAAATAATAAAAATTTCAACCGCCATTATTAACCGCTCATTCGCATAACAGATGCAGGCTGAGAAAATTAAAAAAATTCTAATTAAATTTTTACAGTGTTTAAATTTTGTACAGAGTTTACAGTGCTGGAGCAACAAGAATATTTTGCTTTTTTATTTGCTTTTAAGACAGTGTGCACTCGGGCTGGCATGGACTTATTCACAACATTATGATCCATTTTAGATCAAATCTGAATAGGAGAGATTAGACATGAGGAAAATCTGACTTTTTGTATAAAGCTCTTAAGATGGTCAATATCAAACATTTGCTTTGATTTAAATAGGGACGTAGAAACCATGCAGAACCTTGACCTGATTCTCTAATATGTCTTTAAACCCGGCAGCTGCTAAAAGCAAATACATAATAGAGTGGTAACCTGATGCTCACCTGACCCCAGGAGCCAGTGACCCACTGTGCACAGGACTGGGTGTTGCATTGCTGAATGGAGCTGGGCTTCTGTGCATCATCACAATTCCCTTCTTCAGGACACATGACCATTCTCTGCTGCTCTCCTCCACCACACAGCTCTGAACACTTGTGGGAACACACAAAGCAGTCTGAGGGTGTGGCTTTAAGATTTGAGCATGATGTACTATGCCATCTCCAGTGTTGACATCTCAAGCTTATATACAAGTTAGATTAGACAACCTGAAAGCAAGTTTGACCTTTAACCCCTTGTTAACCCGTGTCCTTGGTCAGAGTGTGCATGATAATTAATAATAAAATGGTGGTTGTAACTCAGTGGTTAAGTTGTTGGACTTCTAATTGGAAGGTCATGAGTTCAAATCCAGGCACTGCCACTGCTGGGCCCTTGAGCAAGGCCCCTCAAATGTTGCTTGGTTCTATAACGGAGATATACGTTGTTCCGGATAATGGTGCCTGCCAAATGCTGTACACGTAAAATAATGACCTAGTTAAATAATTATATGATACCTGTTGGGTTTAAACAGTGGTTCTCAGCATTAGCCTCATTTCCTCTGCTCAAATTCACATAGACTCAATTTTGGGATGGAAATGATCTCTATTATCTTCCTGCACTAGCAATTACTCATTAAACATCATCACAGATATGTTATTTACCATCGTGTCACAAACTTCGGCAAAGAATAAGGTGCATATCTACTTGCGCCTGGCTTGATTGTTATTTTAAGTATTACCCGCCTCAGAGAAGTACTTTTGGTGGACAGAAGAAGAGAGATGGGAAAAGACTTGGCTCAAAAAGGGGCAAGAATTATGTCTCACCTGTCCCCATGAGGAGGTGTACCAGTCTAGACAGAGCTGGATGTTGCAGGACAGGTGGGTGAGAGGTCTCAGAGAAGTGGCCTGGCAGTGGAAAGGCCTCAGTTGCCTCTGATCTCGCATGTCATAACACTGGATCTCTCGCACCTTCAGGCCTCCTCCACAGTTCTTGGAGCACTGTCAATATAACACAACATATTCTTTTTGCCATCACATCAAATACGCTCTATTTTCAGTCAGGTCTCTACAGTATTGCCTCTGTCAAGATTTCTAGTAGACGGTATAAAGGTTTGATGAGCAACACATTGGTGCTGTTTGGTGAATCCAAAAATCGCAATCAGTGTTCATAGTCTTGATCAAAATACAAACAGGCCGGCTTAACACAGGACAATCCATAAATCAGCACACAAACAAGAAGCGAGAGTCAGAACCAGAACTCACAGAATTCCAAATGTATATTAAGACTTTACAATTTGTAACAGAAACAAAGAGCACAGAAATAACCAAACTCATTAAGGTGAGACACAGAACAGGTGAACACACTAGGGTAAACAATTTGTGCCAAATTGGCTTGAGATATGCCTTTTGAAATGTCTCTGATCCACGGACAGTTGACAGATTCTGTTCTGGTCTCTGTAGGCATGTTTTCATTCTAGGGTATCACAACTTGTACTTATATTTATGAAATGGCAGCAAAAAAGCACATTGTTCTGTGTTTCAGTCAAGTTATAATGCAAACAGTCTAAATAGGGTGTGACAAGATGCAATAATTAGTGTCATCATTATCTATCTGTGCCTTGGTGCCATGCTGGCTTTGTTGGTAAATCAGTAATTTAGCAGCAATTAAAAAAAAAAAAAAAAAAAGCCAGTATATATTTATTTATTTCTGAACCACAGCGATGTTTGATAATGCTGTACAGATTGTGATCCTAATTTTAAGATTGTAATAAATAGAGTTTCTGTCCATCGGTTTAAGTAAATTTGTATATTACATTTATTAGACGCTTTTATCCCAAGCGACTTACAAATGAGACACACTCACACACCAATGGGAGCAGAGCTGCATGCAAGGTGCTAGCTTGCCATCGGGGGCAACTTAGGGTTCAGTGTCTTGCCCAAGGACACTTCGGCATGGGATCACCCGGGCCGGGATTCGAACCACCAACCCTACGATTAGTGGATTAGTGGACAACCCGCTCTACTGACTGAGCTACAGCCGCCCTGTGTATTGTGTATTAAAAACACACAATACAATTTCACCTGCATCATTTTTTTAAATATTCAAATTTACATAAACCAGATGGACAGAAACTCTGTTTATTACAGCAGGATCACAACCCGCACAGCATTATCAGACATCGCTGTGGTTCAGAAATGCACGATACTTGTATGTAACCTCACCTTGCTCCACTCTCCTATCTTCCATATGGCACATGGCCGGAGGTGGCAGCGTCGTGCCGGTAATGGCCTCTTCGCCATATCACAGTCAGAGTCATTCCCCGTGCTGCAGTGCACCGACCTCCAAATGGCACCAAGCCCACAGCTGGTGGAACACTGCAACACAAGAGCATTGTGGGTAAATCCTAAAGATGATGACGTAATGCAAAACCATACGGCCTTCCTTCAAGTATTTGCATGATCTGTAGGAAGTACTACAGCCTTGTTGAATTCTCGATTCTGATTGGTCAGAAGGAAAACTTTATTTAACAAAGGAGTCTCTAGTGTCAAAGCTTATAACACGTTATAACAGTGGTAAGTCTAATGAAAGAGGAGACTGCAGGAACAAGCCAGCTTATTAACGTCAAGAGAAAGTCAGGGAATGACTGACTTTGTTTCACAGCATTAAGCATAATTATAAATGAATGGAAAGTACAATGTGCCTTCCCTAAATGCATAAAATGGCTATGATTATATGAAATGAGCAGAACATTTTTGGACGTGTTGATGTTGACAATAATCAGTAACTCTGTTATGTATTCCTATAATACCTGTCATGTTTTATTCCTTACATAAACATGGCCTGTAGTCCATTATGACAATAACTGGGATTAGAATAATATGAAGGTTCACTTATCTCCTTATGAGTTATTTTCAAGTTTAGATATTCACATTTCAGGTCCACAATTATGATGGGATGGACTACTCACCGAGCTCCAGTTGCTGGTGATCCAGAAGGCATTCGAGGCAGATGGGAGCAGGGGGACTATAACCGTTTCAGTCGTGACTTGAGGCTGACTGTTAGGACCCTGAGATGGATATGCCGAGGGAACAGGGGATGTGTATTCTTTGAACCATGCCAATGAAGGACTAGTGAACTTATTGTAAGTGATCTCAGTCCAGGCAGGCGAAGGGGACGGTGTTGTGATCCTCCTGTACACTAGGTTTGAACCTGGTTCCATGGGTGTTTCAACCTTTGTACCAACGTCAACATTCAATCGGGAAGTCAATGGTTCCACGGTTGTACTTAGTGGTAACACAGTCTGAACCATATTCCACTTATATGTATCCTCATAAGCATGGAGATCTTGCCATGTTGACTCTTCCTGTTGGTTTGTACCCCCTTGACCAAGCAAGTCCTCACCCTCTCCATCACTTTTTGTCACAGTCTTATTGAATTTTTGATTTCCAGGCATCTCAGTTGCATTATTGTTTGTCTGAGTCTCTCTGTAATAATCATTATCAGGCCCAGATCTTGTATTGATGTTTGATATTGCATCATGTGATGTTAGTATTCCCTCATCTGGTACCTCGTATGTTGGTAACAGACTGTGTATAGTGTCAAAGTCCTGAGTTGGGACCTCTAAGTCCTTCCATTTCTGAGAGAATCGGGTGATGGTAGAGCGTGGCTCGGCTGTTGTACCAACAGGTAGCAAATAGTCCTCTGAAAGAACTAGATCTTCTTCTGAGACGCTCTCATCCGGTTGATCAAAACGAGGGCTCTCGGAAGTGGAGGCAGTTGGTGGGCTTGCAAATGAGGTAGCTCTGGAAGGATTTGCTCCTTCTCTGTAAACTGTGTTAAGACTGGGTTTGGGTTCCTGCTTCAAATGAATTCCTGAGTAATCTGATGCACCGTCGAAATCATACGAGAGATCCTCGTGAAACTTTATGAAGTTGTAGTCATAGTAAAAGTCATCCACTACAACGTGGTTTTTGATAGACTTGTCCGTTTCAATTTGATTGTGCAACGAGAAGTCGCCCTCGATGATGCTGTTGAGAGTATCGCCTCCTCGTGGCTGAACTTCTGTTGCTTCCTTGGCTGTTTTTGGTAACTTGTGTTTAAGTATCGAGTTTATCTCGTTGAAAACTTCTCTGCTCGACGAGCCACTTCCAGACCAGTCACTCTCCGTGTTTGTGGGGCAATCTTGAACGTTGCATGGCTTGAAAGAAGCAGGCTTGGCTTGAGGATCACAGTCAACCATGGTGTTCCAGCTACACGTCACCTCACGTGCCTGCACGCCAGTCGAGCAGCTCACAGAGCACTGCAGATCACAGACACACTGAGATCAGTCGAATAACAGTCGAGGGACTAATACTATTTCACTCATGAAGGATCTAAAGTTATTTCCTATTCAAAAGAGCTTTTTGACCCGAGTAAATTCATTTGTGGGAGCGAAGCATACAGCTAAATGACACGATATAATAAAAGAGGGTCAGGGAATGCTGTAGTAAAACAGTGGGTGCTTTGTAAAAAATTGTGCTTTAGGCTGATTCCTCGAATTGCAATCAGACTGTTCCTCTCAAACTGATCCTTCTCTGCTTTTGAGCTGTACAAATTCAGCTTGGCCATTAAAAGCACTCCAAAGGTTGCTTTAAAAAGTGTACTGTGACGTCATTACATGAGTTTATGTTCATCCCTTTTTTTATTCAGATTCATATTTTTATACACTAAAATCCACGCAAAATCCAGACAGTGGCAAAAAAAAAAAAAAAAAGCTAATTGTGACAGCATGCGGAAGAAACCTTGAGAAGAACCAGACTTGAAAGGGAACCCATCCTGTTCTGGGTGACACCGGATAGGAGGGATTTTAATCATTACACAACAGTTGTAGGGAATACAGGCTGAAGTGTGTTTAAATGATACAGAATATTCAATGAGATCACACTCACGATTCATTATGACAACTATGTTTTTCTCTATCTACATTTACATTACATTTAGCAGACGCTTTTATCCAAAGCGACTTGCAAATGAGACACACTCACACACCAATGGTAGCAGAGCTGCATGCAAGGTGCTAGCTTGCCATCGGGGGCAACTTAGGGTTCAGTGTCTTGGACACTTCGGCATGGGATCACCCGGGCCGGGATTCGAACTGCCAACCCTACGATTAGTGGATTAGTGGACAACCCGCTCTACCCACTGAGCCACAGCCGCCCTATATATCTAAATACCAAAGGTTATTCTATGGGCATATAATGAACTATGTGGTTAGAAAAATGCCATTATGTTATACCATGTGTAGAGAACATAAATAGTCTAACTGTATTTGAGCATGGTGTTAAACAAAAATCTATATTTCTGCGTGCTATATGGCTGAACATCTTCATTAGCATATTTTTGGCTACTCTACATACCTATGCAATGAGTAATTACGAAAAGAAATCGAATTAGTGATTGTAATCATGACATACATGTAAATACTGTCAGATTTTTTGCATTCACCCCCTTAATTTGGTCTTGGCCAATATCCATCCACTAAAAAGACTACCATGTGCTTCCTTCAAGTCAAGTGAAGCCAGCCAAAAAAAGTCGCAGGAAAGCGCTATCTATGCTCAACCGCATACACGAACTCACAAACGCCCATGATTGGCGAATTTCGATGTGATTTACAGGGGAGAAAGTATGCCACCCTCCCACCAAGTATCCATCCATCTTCAACCGCTTACTCCTTTTCAGGGTCACGGGGAACCTGGAGTCTATCCCAGGGAGCATCGGGCACAAGGTGGGGTACACTATGGACAGGGTGCCAGTAAATCTCAGGGCACAATCACATACACACTCACACACCCATTCATACACTACGGACACTTTAGACACGCCAATCAGCCTAACATGCATGTGTTTGGACTGGGGGAGGAAACCGGAGTACCCGGAGGAAACCCCCAACACACGGGGAGAACATGCAAACTCCACACACACAGCCCTGGCGGGACTCGAACCCCGGACCTGTAAGGCAGACGTGCTAACCACTAAGCCATCGTGCGCTCCCACCAAGTAAGCATAGCAAATTTTGCTCTCTTGGACTCTCTTGGACTCTCAAGGATGGTTGGATGATCATTTCGATCTCCAAATGACAGGATAAACATTTTACTCTTGCACCACTCAAGAACACCCCTTGGCATAGAGCAAGTGAAAAAAAAACTCAATCTAATTCAAGAAAACCTATCATACCTCGCTACACCAGATGAAATCTTACCTCTGACCAGTTTCCTGTAATCCAGTCAGCAGGACAGGAAATGTGTGTGTTGCACTGGGTGACTGGCTCAGGCCTTGGCAAGTGCTGGCATTCAGACGGCAGAAGGGCTTCGTGTTTATCCATTCCTAAACTCCGAATACACACCACTGTTCTCTTAGCCAGGCCTGATCCCCCACAGCTTGTTGAGCACTTCTGCCATTCTCCAGTCCACCATCTGCAATATCAGAGCAATTCGAAACCCTGGTGAGCCAAGAGAAGCCTTAAAATCCATCCGCTGCTTCTAAGCATCACGAGATGTAGAGCAATGGTTAAGTTTCTGAGCCCATGATTGGAATTTTGTCAGCCAAAGATGGTCATCTGCTCATCTTTATGCTTGGTTATGATATTATACACTCCAAGCAAACACTCGAGAATGACTACAGTAGTAACCTTCATGAAAAATGAGGGGAAATGAATAGAAAATGCAACAAGTGATATTTTGGGCTTAAAACATACAGAGTTGAGTTACTGTATAGTTTACTTTTAAGACACTATTTATATTCATTATTAGTGCAATATTATTGGCACCCCAAAATGAGTAGTTTTGGGGTGAAGCTTTCCCTGGGAAGAATGCCAGCGCCGAAATTCTTCCTGCATCTTTTATATCGGAATGGATGTTACATATGTTTAACCTCATATTTCATCAACGCAACATTATAGTTGCTGGAGTGCAATGTGGATTCCTCTTGCGGATGTTAATATGTTTTGTAAGAAACGCCGAGTAGCTTCCAACTTCAACTGAGTGAAAAATTTGAATCATTGTGTAATGGCCCCGCCCCATTTCAATTTAAAGACACTGTTTGAAGATAGAGACAGAGAAAGAACAATGGTACCATCTGTGGATATGAGTGAACTCACGTGGCCAGGCATAATCCAGCATTGCAGGTTACTCGATTCTCGTCTGGCCGAGTGGACGCGTCACAGTAATGCTTCTCCACAATTCCAAATGTCCGCTCGACACAATGCACAACCTGTCTCTTGACACCTGGAACAAATCTAATGTTTCTGTAATGTGAACGGCAGTAAATAAAGTTTTCAAAACCATGGTTTGCCTGATAAATGCTGTTCTGTGGTTCCATGAATGCAGTTAGTCTGGATAGTCTGGTAACTCATATTCTGAATCCCCGATAGAGCTTTAGATAATGAGCAATGTTGCATTTATCAGCAGTAGAGCTGTAAAGTCTATACCCTAAAGACGAGTGCAGTCTGAAGAATCATGCCGAGACAGGTGGACCGTAAGAATCTCAGAGATTTGTTTGCTATAGTAGGTCTCAGCATGCATTGATGTGATCTGTACTATGACATTAAACAACCTCATAAACCACCTGAAGAAATGGGAATAAGTTGCCTATAGCTTGTGAGAAATCCATCCAGGGAGCGACGTTACATGAACAAGACACCCACATAGGAAATGCGGCTGCGTAAGGAACGAAAAACTAGCAGGCGCCAACTTTCAGCCACATCAACCACTCGTACATCTACACCTTTCTCTAGAACAGCGAGTCTTTTAGCTGGGGGTCACAATCCCCCAGGGGGGTCGGAAAGCCGTAACAGGAGGGTCGCAGGAAAACATTTATTCTAACTGATTGTACACAGAGAAGCCACTAGTGGATTTTTGGATATCCACGCATGCACTAAACCGAGAACGTGGTGACATGGCATTGAAACAAATCTCCCATTCGCATTGACTTATTGCTATGAGGCTGTTTTTTCATCGCTGGTGTACATGAAAAACAAGTAAACACACAGTATTATGGTCAAAGACAGTTTGTGTCTTCTCCTCAGCCCTACTGAATCATGACAGGCCAGGACCACCTCGCATCCTGCTCTAGATCAGCCGCTACCATCATCTGCAGAGCCACCAAAAGCTGGCCCTATGGAGGACAGTCATACGTGACATTTACATTTATCAGACGCTTTTATCCAAAGCGACTTACAAATGAGACACACTCACACACCAATGGGAGCAGAGCTGCATGCAAGGTGCTAGCTTGCCATCGGGGGCAACTTAGGGTTCAGTGTCTTGCCCAAGGACACTTCGGCATGGGATCACCCGGGCCGGGATTCGAACCACCAACCCTACGATTAGTGGATTAGTGGACAACCCGCTCTACCGACTGAGACACAGCCGCCCATGATGAGCAGTGAAACTCATCCGGCTAGTGAATTAAACAGTGAGTTAAAGAATGCAGCACCAGAAGCCAACACATCCTCCTACATTAAAATAGAGCTGAATACTGTGAAGTCTCATAATTCATCTGACAGACAAAATTACTTCGGCAGAAATGAGACATGATAAACCGTCAGAGTCTGAAAGAATTTAAGAGCAAATTCAAGACTAGAAAAATCCTAATGCAGTCAACAGGAATCACAAGACTGCTGCTATGTATTTCTCTCTCTATCACCGATTAGTCTAGACCGACCTTCGGTCACTTTACGGGTCATCACTTCTCCATGTATTTCATCGATGTGATCCACAAAGCATTTTGGCAGAAGTAGTGGGGTAGTTTGCCATTGCTTTCCCCACCCCTCCCTATTTATCCGGGCTTGGGACCGGCGTGTAGCTGCTGCCAGTCACACGGCTGGTGCTATGTAGATAAACAATGTCAAAACAAAACTTCTTTAAAAAAGCATCCAATCTGGTAAACATGATTGGTATTCCCACCCTTAATTGATCAGACTGTGTCGTTTCATATACGCTCCAGAAGGCACAGAAAATTTTTTAATGATCCAGGCTACTCACTTTATCAACCCCCTTCCTTCTAACCACAGGTATAGACTTCCCATGTGTAGAAAGGCCCGCTATGGTAGGAGTTTTGTTTCTATGGCAATACGAGCGTTAAACACATAGCTAATCAGCCACTGTGATGCCATCTTATGCTCGGGCATTTGTTGTATAATCCTGATGTTTTCTTTGTGTTCCCTTCTCACCTCTATGCCTGTGATTGTTTATAATGCTTAATATGTATGGTGTTGTTGTGTTTATGTCTTTATACACCGCCACAGCGGAAGCAAATTTCATCTGTCTGTCTGTCTAAATTGGTAAAAATGACTCCTCAATTAATTTAAGGTTGGAACAACGGGTTATATCTACTATAACGTAAGTGATAATAGGATAATAGAAACTAACGTGTTTCAGAGACAACATTAAACGCAACTATAAATAGATAAAAAGCAACTAATTTTGCTCATTAAAAAAGAAACTCATTTTAGTAACTGGAAAATTGCTGATGTGTAAAGACAATAAACCAATGCTTTGTTAAAGGAAAATAATCCACTTTAGGGTGGTAACGTTGTGGATTGCTTTCCTGTAACAGCATGCCTATATCACATTTTATTCCTTACTTTTATTCATTTAGCAGACGCTTTTATCCAAAGCGACTTACAAATGAGACACACTCACACACCAATGGTAGCAGAGCTGCATGCAAGGTGCTAGCTTGCCATCGGGGGCAACTTAGGGTTCAGTGTCTTGCCCAAGGACACTTCGGCATGGGATCACCCGGGCCGGGATTCGGACCAACCCTACGATTAGTGGATTAGTGGACAACCCGCTCTACCGACTGAGCCACAGCCGCCCGTATACTTATTCCATGTATACAGTACATTCAAAGGTTGTTCTTACTTTAAAAGCATTTTGACACGCCCTATGCTTAATATAGACACTCCAGGATAAGCTGTTATTGACAAATAATCAATGAAAGAGTTATGATAACCACACCAAACTTAATTATTTTCCTATAACGAAATACCCCAGAGTGTTTTATTCTTCTTATAGCTCAGAAATGTACTAATGCTAAACGCTGTTTATTTATGAAAGAGCAACACGTACTTTAAAAAAAAATGTAAAGATCCATTTATAATGATGTTGTTTCTGGCAGCACATACCTTGTAAGAATTATAATCAGTCGCGCCATCAGCAGCCACACTTTTGACTCTCTTAAGATAAGAAGATTTTTTACAAATGTAGCTCAGCTTAAAGAGAAATCGAAAAGTCCGTATAAACCTATCGTCATAGCTGCCGTTATGGAAAATTAACAACAACATTTTCTGCCCAAACGGAGGCGAGAATTCAACAGTGCTACGGCATAAGAGTTCAATTGGATCTTTATGGGTTACCCATTGGAATATGGTCTAGATTTATTTATTTTATGGGTTAACCATTAATGTGAAATACCACATTACATTCTTCTGTTAGATGCGGAATGTGTTACGAGTCTCACTCATAGGAAAAGGTTTATACTATAAATGATAGATTTTAATTGGTCTTTCGTGACATTTGAAGTGTTTTATGAGAAGGTTAGAGGGTTGTGTCACATACTGTAGCGCCATGTGAGTCTGGGCTTTACGTGTCATCCTCAGCAGGCTAAGTGGGAATACTACAAATTTTCATTGGGTCCTATACTGTATGTACGCCATACGTTCCCATAAACACACCTCAGAACCTCATGAGTATCGCATGAGTTTCCATGACGACCGATGAATCCCCATTGACACCCCATTGAGAATCCAAAGGAAATTTTCCCTAATAATCCTATTTCTGAGAACACTGAACCATTGATTCTTACTTTTTCATTTTCATCTGCTTTACAAGAACACGTCCCTATACGTGCTTTTAATCAGACTAGAGAACTGGCCATTTTCGGCATTATTTCTTGAGCAGTAAGATCAGCCTTAATAAGTTCAGCACACTACTAATGAGAAGTGAGAGAAGCGAGACAAGCTTTGATGATTTTAGTATAAAGTTTTGATGGATATTAATCAGCCAATAATGCGTGCAGCAACATGGATGGATGGATGGATGATGTGATGACCCACCATTGAGTGAAGTGTCACTTACGTAATATTGATGATTGCTTGTTATATGACTTATATACTTCCTAAGACACATGCCAAGAGGCACACTCAACACCTAATCTACAGTATATACTAGCTGGACCACTTTAAACCTCTTTTGAAGATGCTCAAGTATCCACCACTTGACACATGAGGCCACTGCTGTGTGTGTAAATAAGGAGCTGAAGGACATGACTAGCGGCCAGGTAGAACAGCAGTAGTCTTCAAAACAAAACAGGAGGAAATAACATGCTGTTTTTGTCAGGTACTAATTGAAGCCACAGTGTAGACAGATGTAATATAGTAATATAGTATAGATAGTGTAATATTCTTTAAAAAATATTCCCCACAGATTAATTTGTATTTTTACTGCAAGTTGTCCATTTTTTAACAGTTGATGTTAGAAGTGAGAGATAACCAATGATAGGGCATGCTGTTATAGGAAAATAATTAATGACATTGTGGTGTAGTGTAGTCACAAATAACTTTTTTTTTGTCTAAAATGGCAACTGGTTGGCTATAGTAGCTGGGGTTGTAGAGTCTAGATGTGCTTTCTGATAGAAAAATGTTACTACAAGTTGTGTTGGGTTCCTTCCTTTACTTCTAGCTAGTGAGCTAAGACTTGATGGCTAGTACACTCAAACTGTTGGGCTTTGTGAGCTTTGTGGCTGTCTATTTGTGGTATTATTGTTCATTTTGTGGAATCAGAATGACCAATTGACCAACTAACGTTTCGACTAACCGACTAACTATCCGACTAACGTTTGCTAGCTAGTTATAACACAAGAAAGGGAAAAGGTTGGTTTGGACCCTGATGGGCATCTTGATCTTTGTCCTTGAGGTGTAAGCATACATTTAAAGATTCAACATATTTAATGTGGATACAGCATCTGCAAAGATGACCAAAAACCACCGTGAAGAGATTACACGCTTGCAATATTATCCATTAAGTAAATGGTAAAAGGTCTGCACTTATATAGCGTTTTTATCCAAAGTGTTTTACACTGGTTCGCATTCACACACACTCACACACCAATGGCAGCAGAGCTGCCATGCAAGGCGCTAACTTGCCATCGGGGGCTACTTAGGGTTCAGTGTCTTGCCCAAGAACACTTTGATATGTGGTATCATGTGGGTTGGGAATCAACCCACCAACCCTACGATTAATGGACAACCCGCTCTACCACCTGATCCACAGCCGCTCTGTTGTTTATTAAGTATGAATGATCCAGTACTGCACGTGGCACTGGTGAAATTTCATGACAATTTCAGAAATTCTGAAGAGAAAAAAAAAGAGATCTCAAAAGACATCCATTTTGGATTGAACTGGTTGGGCTGACATTGTTTGTAACAACCAATCAAAGTCTTGGTCGTTTACCACAGCCTCCCATGGAGTTCCCAGATTCTTCCAGATGCACGAGAAGGTTAACGGAACCTTCACACGATGTCCGTCCATCCATCCATCCATCCATCCATCCATCCATCCATCCATCCATCTTCTATACCGCTTAATACCGGAGCATCGGGCACAAGGCGGGGTACACCCTGGACAGGGTGCCACAATGTCCGTCTTGTTTGCAATTACATCATGTTTTGTGGAAGCCATCCAAACATTGTCTCTGTATTAAGTATGCTGAGGTCTTTTGTCCAATTCAGTTTAGACTGCCCTTCACTTATCTTGGTCAAATAGCTCTGTGTGAAGTCTGAATTCTTTCTAAGGATGAAATACGATGATGTGGGACGTATCCATGATGGTGCATTAGATATGCATAATGAAATCTTCCTCCAAATCAAACCGGACAGCTCAGACTTTTAATTAATGTCAAAGCATTGTCAAAAACGGCACGTTTGTATATGTTTATCTCCCCTGACACAAGAATGATTTTTGTTTCATTTTATACAAAAAAAAAAATCAATTGTTAATTAGCTTATAAAATACCAGTGCCGTTTTTTCTCCCATATTTTTCTCCCCTATTTCTTATTTGTTCAAGCACTCAAACTCAATTTCCTGCTATTCATTCAACAGCAGTCTGATCATCCAGCTTGTCAATCTTCTTGTGAGGAGTCTCTCCCCATTAAGCACCAGTCTGTTTGATGCTGAGAATGAAATGGAATAAAATAAAGTAAATAAATAAATAAATAAAAGACATGCCACTAGTGGCTTAAATTGAATCACACCCAGTGGCTACTGTCACGTCTCGCCACGGCGAGACAACTGCATCCAATTAAATTTATTCAGACTAAACTAACAAGTCAAATCAATGACATCTCTGAAACAACAGGAAATCATGTCGCATTCTCTTGCGTATTGATTCAAACATCACAAGAGTTTATGCACTGCTCTTATCCATTCTTTTGTTATTCTTTTATTCGAGATTGATTCTGCTTTCACTACTTCACTACAGAAATAATGAACACAACCTCAACAACTCATACACCAAACCTCAACCATACATATTAAAAGAAGAGAAGAACATCTTGTGGGATGTTTCCAGTATGCAGTGGTTAGTCCCTACCAAAAGTGGTCCAAGGAAGGACAACCTGTGAACTGGTAACAGGGTCAGGAACACCCAAGATGGACGCCCATTGATGCATGTGAGGAGTGAAGGCTAGCCCATCTGGACCGATCTGACCACTGAAGAGCTACTGTAGAACATTTACATTACATTTATTGGACGCTTTTATCCAAAGCGACTTACAAATGAGACACACTCACACACCAATGGTAGCAGAGCTGCATGCAAGGTGCTAGCTTGCCATCTGGGGCAACTTAGGGTTCAGTGTCTTGCCCAAGGACACTTCGGCATGGGATCACCCGGGCGGGATTCGAACCACCAACCCTACGATTAGTGGATTAGTGGACAACCCGCTCTACCCACTGAGCCACAGCCGCCCCAGAACAAATTGCTGAAAAAGTTCATGCTGACTCTGATGGAAAGGTGCCAGAACACACAGTGCATCACAGCTTACTGTGTATGGGGCTACGTAGCTGCAGTTCAGTCAGAGTCCCCATGCAGTCCACTGCCTACAATGAGCATGTGAAAATCAGAACTGCACCCTGGAGCAATGAAAAGTGGTGGCCTGGTCCGATGAATCACGTTTTCTTTTACATCATGTGTATGGCCGGGTGTGTGTGCGTCGTTTATCTGGGGAAGAGATGGCACCAGGATGCACTATGGGAAGAAGGAAAGCCAGTGGAGGAAGTGTGACGCTCTGCGCAATGTTCTGCTGGGAAACCTTGGGTTCTGGCATTCATCTGGATGTTACTTTGACACGTATCACCTACCTAAACATTGTTGCAGACCAAGTACAATCCTTCATGTCAACGGTATCCCCTAACGTCAACGGCCTCTTTCAGCAGGACGATGCTCCCTGCCACACTGCAAATATTGTGTCAGAACATGACAAAGTGTTCAAGGTGTTGACCCGGCCTCCAAAATCCGATCGAGCATCTATGGGAAATGTTGGACAAAGAAGTCCGATCCACGGAGTCCCCACCTCACAAACGTACAAGACTTAAAGGATCTACTGCTAATGTATTTGTGCCAGATACACCAGTAACCCAAAAGACGTCTGGTGGAGTCCATGCTGCGATGAGTCAGAGCTGTTTTGGCGGAACAAAAGGAACCTATACGATATTAAGCAGGTGGTTTTAATGTTATGTTATACATCGTCATATTATTCTTTCTTGTCTTATTTAATTGACGTTACCTTTATCTGCTTCTTCCGTCGTAATCTACTATTCTTGATTATTTTGGGGCTCGAAGACAAGTGTTTATGTTTAAAGGCGGTAGTATAAACACCGTCTCAGACAGCAACGCTCAATAAAAATCTGGCAGGCTTGGAGATGTGAACTACACACAGGGGGTTTATTCATCTGATTGGGCCATCGAGAAAATCGTGTCTGAATACACAGAACTTCCTCATGAATATCGAAGTGAACTTTAGTCACCGACTCTGTGCATAAATAGTATGTAACTGTCTATGAACAATACTTATAGTAACTCTAAATACAATATTCTGGTTGCATGAGAACAATGGCTTAAATATTTGACCTGTTCCACATGTGGCACTGCACTCTGTCCATGCTCCACGCTTCCACTGGAAATCAGAGACAGGGCTTCTGTTACTGGACTCAGTCAGCACATCTCTACTGATGGTGTACTGGTATCTCACGCCTGGGTTAGTCTCCTGGAAGAGCAGCTGGAGAACAGAGACACTAGATTACATTGTGCGTCAAGACAAAACACGTGCAAGCACAAACAAACACAGGCCTCAATACTACACAAAACAACGTCAATGTAAACACCAGGCATTCCTGTTCCTCCGCACGGTGCGGAGGAGGACTGGGAGACGATCCTGCTCTGAGCTGACGCCACCACAGCCTCAGGCCACTAAGTGAAAAGCTGTAATTCAAGTCAAAGTGAGTGATATAATAGATTACAGGAATACAGGAATGCCTGGTGTTTACAGCAGTTGTTCCAGTGCATGCCATTTTCTTCAGACAGCAAAAAGGTGCAATCTTGACCAGAGATAAAAAAAAAAACGTCAGACGAAATGTTCAAAACAAGCCACTCCAGCATGCTGGGATCTCAAAAACCCATTAATTGTTTGAAATCCCATGAGAGAAGCTAATCTGAAGCACTCAAGATCCCTGAGCACGTAAAGAAGAAGCAGGGATAATTACTGTGGTGTCAGGGCTCATATGTCATTCAAAGACACCCTCTCCCACACACACAGGCTGCTTGCCAAGCTTTTGGTCCATAGTCCCTGCTCATCTCCCTCGTCTGGCCTGCAGCGCTAATGAATCCTGTCTGCACTTTCATGTGGCTGGAACACAGCAGTCTGGCTTAAATTAAAGACCTCTATTGCCACTTCCCTATAACTCAGAATTGTTTAACGTTCTGAAAATGGAAATCTACTAAGATTACTCATATTGTTTTGGAGATTCTCAGAGTATCTTGTATGGTAAAAACATCAGTGATAATGACAAGAGAAAAAATTCCCAGAGCCTACAAGTACATCTAAAGCAGAGTTCAGTCTTTAAAAATATTCTCAATCATGTTCTGTGCTGAGAAACACTGCACACTGTGAAGGAGGCACGGTTCATACAGAGATGAATCATAAATCGCACATGCATTGCAGGCTTCTATTCCACACTCTATATACTCCACAATATCTATATTTGTTTATAAGAATCAACTGCCTATGAAACAATAAAATCCAAACATGTGGTCAACGTTTTTTTTTTCTATTCCATGGAGTAAACAAGCTCTATATGAACAAAAATAATAATAAAAAAATGTTAAAAAGATATCAACCCTACCTCTCTCCCTATATATATGGCTATATACATATATATAATAATTTATATAGCACTTTTTACAATGAACATTGTCTCAAAGCAGCTTTACAGAAATATCATTTTTACATTTACAAGAGACTTACAAATGAGAGCACATTCACACACCAATGGTAGCAGAGCTGC
>JAFFST010049107.1:3967-18151 GCA_022414735.1 Noturus placidus | reverse complement strand
TGTTGTTGATTCTTCACAAAAAATTACAGTTTTATATCTTCATGTTTGAGGCCTGAAATGTGACAAAAGGTCGAACAGTTCAAGGGGGCCGAATATTTTAGCAAGGCACTGTACATCCATCCATGTTCTAGTGAATCATGTTCATTTTGGTCAGGTACCCAAACAGAGGTTGAAACTTCCTACTTCCTGTTCTTTCAAGACACAGGGACACAGCAAAATCCTCAGCGTGGAAGTGACACTTGCAGCATTTATTTATGTTCATACAACAGCTAGTTCTGAATAAATACATTTTATTGGAGAAGTGGCATTCCATGAGGTCTGATACTTAGTATAGCAGCAGTGGGACATTTACTTATTTGTATTAGGGTCATTCTATCTCAAGGAGTCCAATAATTGCATAATAGAGGTGATTTCTTAACCATTTTTAATTTTTCTAAATTATTTTTGAGTGATTACCTGTTTTATGTGTATTGTCATTGCAAAACCAATGTTACATTTTACTCAGTTTAACTATGATGGCCATCTTTGTGTCATGCACACAACAAATTTGGGTTATATAGCTGTTTATGGAAACCTCAATATCTCGACTCAAGATGGTCCTAGCTCCTTGGAACAAAATCTGATCTCTAAAGCGGAGGTCTTAAACAGGGGGTCCACGACCCCTAGGGGGTCCGCGGAGGTACTGCATGGGGGTCGCGACAGTTTTGGTACCAGTTTGATATAACACAATTTCATACAATATGTATAATTAGGGGGTCCCCACTCCATCTCGCGATCAGTTTGGGGGTCCTTGGCCTGGAAAACTTTGAAGACCCCTGATCTAGAGCACATTATAAGGTACATATATAAACATTTTGCACATTCATGACAGAAAGTATAGTGTGCATTCAGAACATTTCAGGTTTGAGTCTTTAATATGGGAGTGAGAAAGTGAAATTAAAAAAAAAAAAAATTCTCCCCACTTTCGAGTTGAATATCTCTGGTGGGGGACCAGACATGAACCTCTATAGTAGCATTCTGCTCTAAAAACAATTTTTTATTGAGATTCCACTTTTTACAGAGCTAGGGCTAGTAGAAAACTAGGGAAAAACCTACTTTATTCATGCATTTTGAGAAATGGACAGATGTAATTTAAGCCTAACAAATAATAAAAATTAACAGTATTTTACAGTCATTATGTTTATGATTGACTTACAATAGCTCATGCTTGTCAACGAGTTCTATGGCAACAGGGAAGCATGATCTATAACAGGGTTTTTAAAATCTGTAGAGTTTAGCTCTAACCACCAAACTCACCTGTCTGTAATTTCCTATCAATCCTGAAGATCTTGGTTAGTTTGTTCAGGTGTGTTTGATTAGGGTTGGAGTTAAGCTCTGCAGGACGTTGGACCTCGAGGTCCAGATTTTATGTAACCTGAGATCAGTTTTTGTTCTAAGGACCATCCTGAGCTAAGATATTGAGGTTTCCTTAAACAGCTGTATAACAAAAATGTGTTATTTGCCACGACACATAGATTGCTGACATAGTTAAAACAAGTAAAATATATATTTTCTAAAACCTGGTGGTTTTGCAATGCCAATACATAGAAGTAATCATCAAAAAAGCAACCTGCATTGGACCACTTGAGATGGAATGGCCCATTACTCTGCTTGTCCGTGTTTGCTACATAAATGTCCAATTAAACTTTAGACTGATATATTCAAAGCTGATATTTAGTACAACAGACCTCTTGCTCAGCTGATAGTACTTAATTAGCTTATGTTCCAATCCCTAAATAGTCTAATTTTACACTAGGGATTGTAACGTGCTACCTCCTATGTGTGTGTAAAAAAGTTAGAAGAATTTCATTAACAGTGGTGAAAAATGTATCTGATATTTTCCCATTTCAACATTTTCTAAAGTGCTATAAGATGAACATTGATTAATTTTGTAAAGGTAATGTGTATTCTATAGAAAATAGCAGTTTTCACTATAACTTTAATTGAGATGTAATTTTAACTTTAATTTTCATCTCATCCAAATATTTTGTCATTTTTAAAAATAAAGACACACTGACCTCCAGTTACTTTGACCGTTTCCTTAGTTTCCATGAGAGTCTTCACATCTTGAGATATTTCTAAGGCATTTTTGTTTTTTGCACCGTATACAAAAGGAACACCCTGTGAGCCAGGTACGCTCTGCGGAGGATGACCACGTGGACCAAATTCTCCAGGTGCAGCACTTGAAAACACTAAGGTGTGTTCTGTTAGTTCTTTGCTGAAGTCAAAATTGACAAGAGTTACTTCCTCGTTCTTTAATGCACGAACTGCTCTAAGTATATTATCATTTGATTCTCCTTTGCTTATTACCAGCAGGTACTGCTTATTGCCCTGAGCAATTCGGCTGCCTGCTTCAGTGTTGAGTAGGTGAGTCCGCACATAATCCATCGCCTTTCCAAGTTTGCGCTGCCCAGTGCCTCTGAGTCGGAATTTGCGGATAAGTGCAAGTGCTTCAGTTTTAGTTTTGTATGCATCAAAACGAAATTCCACTGAAACGTCTTCACCAAACTGAGCCAAAGCCATCTGATTGGATGTACTCCCCACATTAAGTTGATTGGCTAGACGAGTTAGCAACTGTATGACCTTTTGGGTCTGTTCAACAGTGCTGTCCACCAACACAAACACGTCTGCAAACTTTGGAGCGAGAGCTGAAAGAGACAACAGTATAACAGGGAAAAATCTGGTTTCAGTAGTGGTGTACTACAATATTATAATATATTATTAAAGTGTATAATGATTGGGAAGGTATATTTGAATAGATGAGTATAATATTACCTTCTTGCTGGGCCTTGGCAGAAATACACACTTTGTCTACTGCACTGGTGGTTGCTTTCAGCAGCTCCTCATATTCAGTGAAACTCAGTACAAAATGCTGATATGGTTTGTTAGCAATGGACTGGAGTCCTGTAATGCTGACTGCACCAACCCCAATGGCAAAGATTAACACCCCCTTTCTCCGTAGCTCCATGGCTGGAATCTTCATCTCATCAGTGGATTCACCAGCTGTAATCACCACAGCAATCTGAGGCACATTTTGATTGATCCGACTGCCAGCTGATTCTATAAAGTAATTATCTAGAATAAAGTCGAGAGCTTTTCCAGTCTCAGTGCCTCCTTTTAGGTAGGTGAGTTTGTCTACCTTCTCCAGCAGGTCATTCTTGTCTGCATACTCCCCCAACAGGAACTCTTTCTGAGGATCATTACTAAACTGTGCCACTCCTACTCTGACTTTATCAGGCTTAACATCAAGACCCTCTATGAACGTATGCAGAAACTGCTTCACCCTTAGGAAGTCTGCATCCCCAATGCTACCAGAGCTATCCACAAGGAACACAATGTCAGCCAAAGTAGCCTTGCACCCTAGAATTAAAAACACATGAATATAACACACATTGTTTAGTTCATAAATTTTTTAATTTAATTATTTAAACAGTTTATTTATATAAACATATCACAAGACACACACAATTTGTTAGTGTTGCTGTGTTTGGCAGGAGAGAGCATATGCCATCTTTCCCACCCAGACAGCTGGCCAGTTTTGTTCCTGGCCACAGATGGCATCGTCAAGAATGTCATGATGTCTAGACAATAGGGCGAGCACTTTATTGGTTGCACATGGCATATAGTGTATCCGGAAAGTATTCACAGCACTTCACATTTCCCACATTTTGTTATGTTACAGCCTTATTTAAAAATGGATTAAATTAATTATTTTCCTCAAAATTCTACAAACAAAACCCATAATAACAAAGTGAAAGAAGTTTGTTTGAAAGCTTTTCAAATTTATTTAAAAAAGCACATGTACATAAATATTCACAGCCTTTGCTATGCCACCCAAATTGAGCTCAGGTGCATCCTGTTTCCACTGATCATCCTTGAGATGTTTCTACAACTTGATTGGAGTCCACCTGTGGTAAATTCCGTTGATTGGACATGATTTGGAAAGGAACACACATGTCTATATAAGGTCCCACTGTTAACAATGCATGTCAGAGCACAAACCAAGCCATGAAGTCCAAGGAACTGTCTGTAGACCTCCGAGACAGGATTGTATCGAGGCACAGATCTGGGGAAGGGTACAGGGAGGTGACCAAAAACCCGATGGTCACCCTGACAGAGCTCCAGCATGTCTCTGTGGAAAGAGGAGAACCTTCCATAAGACCTACCATCTCTGCAGTACTCCACCAATCAGGCCAGACGGAAGCTACTATTCAGTAAAAGGCACAGGACAGTCTGCCTGGAGATTGTCAAAAGGCACCTGAACAAAATTCTCTGGTCTGATAAAACAAAGATTGAAATCTTTGGCCTGAATAGCAAGCGTCATATCTGGCGGAAACCAGGCACCATTCATCACCTGGCCAATACCATCCCTACAGTGAAGTATGGTGGTGGAAGCATCATGCTGTGGGGATGTTTTTCAGTGGCAGGAACTGGGAGACTAGTCAGGATCGAGGAAAAAAAGAATGCAGCAATGTACAGAGACATCCTTGATGAAAACCTGCTCCAGAGTGCTCTGGACCTCAGACTGGGGTGAACGTTCATCTTCCAACAGGACAACGACCCTAAGCACACATCCAAGATCACAAAGGAGTGGCTACAGGACTCTGTGAATGTCCTTGAGTGGCCCAGCCAGAACCCAGACTTGAAACCGATTGAACATCTCTGGAGAGATCTGAAAATGGCTGTGCACCAACGCTCCCCATTCAACCTGATGGAGCTTGAGATGTCCTGCAAAGAAGAATGGGAGAAACTGCCCAAAAATAGGTGTGCCAAGCTTGTAGCGTCATTCTCAAAAAGATTTGAGGCTGTAATTGGTGCCAAATATGCTTCAACAAAGTATTGAGCAAAGTCTGTGAATACTTATGTACTTGTGCTTTTTTTGTTTTTAATTTTTAATAAAGTTGCAAAGATTTCAAACAAACTTCTTTCATGTTGTCATTATGGGGTATTGCTTGTAGAATTTTGAGGAAAATAATCAATTTAATCCATACTGGAATAAGGCTGTAACATAACAAAATGTGGAAAAAAGTGAAGCGCTGTGAATACTTTCCGGATGCACTGTGTGTATAGGCATACCGTGATTAGTGGAATGCATTGTGGTGGCACTCATTTGCATAATGTGTACCTTTTGGTCACAATCTCAGGAGAACTCAATGGACTAAATGGCATGTGACAAGTGGACATGTAACATTGTAACATGTAACAAAGTTGCAAGTGGACATGTAACATTATAGTACTGCATAACACATTTGACTGAATTTTTATTCATTTTGTTATTAATGTAACACTTTCTATTTTCCTCACTTCTTATATGCTAAAAGAAGTTGTTCTTTTATGTTCACAGGCAGTATCAGATACCTCATTGGCTAATCGTTGTGTAAAAGAAGAGAACAACTAATGCGCAGTCAATCCCCTTCACTTTTTTGCACACTTTATTGTATTATATATTTAATTAAACAATTTATTTGATTTACTTTTTTGGCTACACACTGTAATCCATAATGAAAAGTGGTTTAAAAAATTCCCCCAAATTAAAAAAAATATATAAGTAACAGAAATATCTCGTTTAGCTACGTATTCAGACCCTTGGCTAAAACACTCCAAACTGAGCTCAGGTCTATCCTGTTTTCTCTGATTATCTTGAGAGTCTCTAGATTGTGACTTGTGTTCACCTGGGGATAATTTAATTGATTGGACATGGTTTTAAAAGGCATGTACTTGTGTCTTCTTATTGTGTTCAGACATAGATCTGGGCATGGGTATAAAAAAAACATTCTTTTAATGTTCCCAGGAACACAGAGGGTTCAATTTATTTGAAATAGAGCAAGTCTGGAACCACCAGGGGTCTTATTTGTTAATGTGTGTATAGAACTAATTCTAAATTTGTATGTAAGAACCGCATATTATACGTACAGTATAATGAAATCAGAATTTATAAATCCCACGTGTTCTAAACTCCTCTGCTCAAGCAAGGCCACACTCATATGCATAAAGAAACGCCCACAAAACAATTTCCCTTAAAAAGAAAAAAAAAACAAAGGAGGCTGCTTGTGGTCTTACATTTTGCTGATAACATGGAGCATGTTAAAAGGTAAAAAAAAAAAAAAATAGAAAGTAAGCTTCTCTGATAATGTGAAGATATTGTTGAATGAAGTAAAACAACAACAACAAAAAATATTTAGCACTTGTGGTTTGACTAAGGAATACATGGGAAGTAGTATTTTAGATTTTATGGCTACATGTGTGTATTCTATTGGACCAATTACATTGAGAAAACTTATTTGGAAATGTAATGTATTGCAGAGTGAACGATAAGGATGCATATAAGACAAAGGAATTAAAACTGTGGGGCAGAAATTGCAGGAGAATCCTAGTGAAGGCTGTGATGTAAAACACCAAAAATGTATATTAAATGAATGCATCAGGCCTACCAACCTTTATGCATTTTGCATAGGAGCTCTGTATTTTAACTCTGTATTTTAACATCAGATTATGCTAGTTTTCAGTCTTATTTTTTTTTTTTTTAAATAGAAACAGCTGATGACCCAGTCAACATAAAATGATTGATCTTGGTAACTGGAGAATGTTTTGAGTTTATTAACGTAAAATAAAATCTGCGCATAAGCTCAGATTAGACACATATATAGTTAACATTAGTTAACTGTATTAATTAGGGATGCAAATAAAATTTTTGGTGAAAAATGGTCAAAAATGGCACTATATATTTCTGCTGAAAGACAAAAATACGAAAAATTCATACCAGGAACAAATACAAGCGGTTTGTAAAAATATTATAATGAAAAGGATAATATTGAAAAGCATAACCTGTATGTTTTTTTTTTTTTTTTTTTTTTTACTGTTTTCTGCATTTACTCCGCTTCCTCCACAAACAGAGGGCAGTACTATGTATTATTCCTCTTGACAGGTTTGCTGTATTACAGGACTTAATGCCTTGTGAGCAAGCACAAGCATCCATATGTTCCCTCGCTCAGTGGAATTATTTTTTTTACGACTCACACAACAGATTTTCAGTGGCAGAATGTGACCAAAAACAAAACACAATGCATATTCATTTCTTGTTGCCAGTTTGGTAACATATTGCTCTTTCAGCCATGTTTTCATAACTGACCAGTGCTCAAGAGATTAGAAGGAGTAGCTCTTACAATTATTAAAATGAGGTCTCTAGTAAGAGATACATTTCCACAAAATAAAATGGTGGATGCCTAAGATATTTAGAATTGTAAATCAATGTAATTCAGTTAGATCAGTGGTTACTCCCCCATGAAGGTCAAGGTTTGTTACTGTAAGACTCTTGTATTTACAATTTCTTGTATGTTTAAAAGCCTATATAATTTCAGTTTGCACCCACATACTAGAAAGGTAAGTTAACCGCTAATCACTGGCCTAAATAATGCTTCTGTAAAACACCTGTTTAATAAAAAAAATAAAAATAAAAATAAAAAAAACAACAACTGTATCAGCCATATGTCCAGAAATTGTACAAAACACTGAATGTTTATTAAACATTAATGAAACTTCAATTAAGCAATTCCTGAATAATGATAAATAAACTTCTTGAAAGAACATAACTATGGTAACCCCCAATCATTCGTATTAATTAATCTTGATTAGAGATTAAAAAAAGAAAAAACAGTTGTTGTCAACAATATGTCAGTAAATATATATAAAAAAAACAATTAATTTAGGTTGTTTTGTAATATTTGCCACATCCTTCAATCCCACTCATTTCCAAGAACACAACCATCCCTGACCTACTAATGGTTTGTCTATCTGTGAGAAACTGGCTACTTTACATGCATATCAATTTTACGATATTATTCGGAATTTGGCAATATTTTAATTTATTTCAATATAAGTATTGAGTCATGTAAACGCCACAATCCAATTGCCTGATTCAGATTAAGACACTATTCTGATTCCTCAAATTCAGATTCCCAGCTCTGGAATATGCCTGTTTTTATCAGAAAGTTGTTGCAGGTAATCAGCTTATTCAGAAAATCCAGTAAAAAAGATACGTGTATGCTCAGTTCACAAGGAATTGTGGGTGCAGATTTGTAGCTACAGGCTAGGTATTTAGGAATGGCAACTCAGGCATACTTACAACAACCATGTATACAGGAATATTCCGATACCTGTACACATATAAATATCATATTCAGAATATGGCTGCAACCTGAATATAGACCTTAAACGTAATCTGATGTGCATGTAAACGTAGTCACTGACTATCAAGTGATAAAGTAAATATAAAGCATATGAGAGTTCTACTTTACCTTGTGGAACCTGAGACACTAGACGTTTGGCTTCCTCTACTGTTGTACAAAGCACCTGGATGAAACTCTGGGAGATTCCTTGCAAAGCTGTGAAATCAGACACACTGTAGATGTGTTGGTCATGTGGCTTAGTGGCAATTTCCTTCAGCTGCTCCATATCAGCATCTTTAATACCAATGGCATAAAGTATGATTCCCTGGTGTTTCAGGTCCTGTGCATGCGGTTCCACATTGTCTTGTGAATGTCCATCTGTGATAACCACGGCAATTTGAGGCACCCCATCTTTAGCACGACTTCCTGCTTCTTTCACAAAGTGCTGCTTCAGCAAGAAGTTTAAACCTAATCCAGTCTTGGTGCCACCTCCTTGGTAAGGGAGATTTTTGATGTAGTCAAGAATCTTTTGCTTGGTTTCAAAGCTGTTAAGGTAGAATTCAGTATGTGGTGAATAGCTGTACTGCACCAAGCCGATTTGAACCTTGTTAGGGCTCACATCAAAACCGTTCACCAAAGTGAGAAGAAAGTCACGGATCTTCTGGAAGTTTTCTGTACCAATACTCCAAGACCCATCCACCAGAAAGACAATATCAGCTAATGCTTCCTGTGTGCATACTGGCAAAGGAAAAAGTCCAGGTCAATCGTACAGTATGACAATAAAAGCCATTTGCACTGTTCAGGTCCAGTAAATAATGTTAATTTCAGTTATTCCATTAATTAAATTAAAACGGCATGCTATTCACTTGTGTGTACTGTACATACCTGTTTTCTTTGCATTGCTCACAAGGAAACATGATGCTAAAATCAAGAGAGGCAGCAGTCCTTTTATTTTTCCCATGACCTCAGTGATCTAAAGGGGAAATTAAGAATAATAACAACTACACTGCTCAAACAAATAAAGGAAACAAAGTGTTCCCTTTATGTTTTTCCGCACTGAATAATGAATGGTAAAACCAATCTGATACACACTGCTAAAAAAATAAAGGGAACACTGTGTTCCCTTTATTTTTTTGAGCAGTATATATTATACAAATACTGAATGTCTGGCTAGTCGGAAATTAATACATACTGCATTACATCAGAGACAGTGTGGGTAGTAGACACCATTCAAAAGCCAAAAATTACAAAGATATGATGTTTAATATTTTGTTATGTTATTTGAAAACAGCATCTTTTTTTTACATAAACTAACAAATAAATATCTGTATGATCTGGGGACTGTGGGAAAACCTGGTCTGTGGTAAATTAAATTGATGTTGCATTCCAAACATAACCTTGGGGTTGCAAGTAACCACAAAATCAAGCATTAAAGCACATGCCTCACATTGCAGAGAGCTCACAGCTCAATAAATATTACTTATATTTGATAGAATTCTGGCAATATATGTGGTTATTATTCTAGAGTTATTAAAGATATTAAAGAATCTATTTAAAAAATCAGGATTTAAGATTTAATTTACTGTTAATAGTAACAAGTCAAGCTAAACATCTTGACAAATATCCCCAAAACATTCCAGTAAACAGTGGTTCTGGCCCCCAGTCTTCAAAGGCTTGTCCTTTCTTTGAAGCTGTTGTTAAATTTGATTTCAAGGCAATAAATCTATAAGCATAACCCTGGTAAGAAGTAATCAGAGTAAATGAGATTAACTCAAGCATTTAGAATCAGTAACTATAAGAATAAATTAATAAATATATTGATAAATGAATAAATAAATATAATAAATATATTCTTTATGAATAAATATATTGTGTGATTACTAAATCAACATTATTCATGTCATTGCTATTGTAAGTCTGTGAATAGAGGTTTTAACATGCTTAGGTTAAGTTTGTGTGCTCAGCTAAGAAAAAGTGCCCATAATTTGAAAAAAAAAAAAAAAAAAACACCTATGGAGTTGTATCTAAAGAAAATCAGTAAATCTAAGGATAGACAATGTGAGCTATATTGCCATTGCCACCTACAGCGTAATTCTCTGAGAACTATTGCAATATATTTTACACGTATTTAATGGATTTATTCAAAATGGAGATTGAACTACTTATTGAAATGTTGTGCACAGTTTCTTTGGATGAGCAAAAATAAGCCAAATCATCTGCAAAATTCCAAAAAATTAAGAATATAAAATGGCAAAGTGAACATAAAGTAGTTAAATACTGAATAAGCATAATGATTTCATGACTCAGATTTCAAATAGCCACATTAAATTAAACTGCACATGTCTTGCTACATTGTCTGCGTCTTAATGGCCTCTCCAGGCTTCTATACCATTCTCATTAGCAAATCACTCACTCAATGATCATGGTTTTTATTCTTGATATGTCTGCCCTTCCCAAGCAAAATGGGCTATACTAATCAAGTTTTCATGTTGGCCTATTTGAAATTCTGGAATACCTAATCTTATGTTGGATTTGTTTAATGCAGTGTACAAAGAATTTGGCCCTGGAATAGATAGGGTCTCAGGAACTGCTTAGTTACTTTTAATGTTCACAAATATTTTATATAGTCTTTCACTTTTATGTTCTCACCTTTCTTATCCCCTTTTAAGTTCTACAAGGCTACAGACCATGTATTAATCATTTATTTTCATTGCATTGTATTTTCAGTGTATTTCCAGAAACCTTTCATTTCAGTGCTTAAGGGTTCATGCCATGTATCCCAGACTGAAACCCGGTAAGGAAAGACATTAAATCAGAATTCTGTTCCAACATCACCTTATTTTTTAAAGAGATTTTCTTAATAAATACATTAAACCAAGGTCACATGGCAATACATATATCCCAGGCATCCTTACAATGTTTTTCAGAACAATTCAATAATTCTCTCAGTCAATATGTAATGGTTGAAGAAAAGGCAAATGTTCTAATAAAATGAGGACTGAACCACTTCAGGGGATTTCACATAAGAGCATGACATCAAATCTAATCATTGTAAGCCAATAATTTTGTGCATAATATGTGTGACTGGACCCAGAATTTGAGACTCAAAAATGTAAAACCATCAAACGGCTGATCATGTTACTTACAACCAAAGGTAATTTTAGAAAATTTTTATTAATCCACCTTGTCCTCTTCAGTTGTTAAATGAAAGTTCTCTTATCGATACCAAGAACAGGGAAAACCATGTTAGACTGTAATACATTTTTCTATATGGTGCCTTTTTACTAACACAGAGGTAGTATACAAAAACTTGTAGTATGGCTGCGGATCGAGGGGAGCAGCCCGTGGAGTATGTTTTAGTAGGACACAAGCCAGGTCTTAATCAAATCTTTCTGGGTTGTCTGGGAAAGGGTTTGATGTGTAAAGAACAGAAACACTCAATTGTCCTATTCTAGTCTGTTCAATGAGCTTGTTATGCTACAGCTGTTCCTCGTCCTTATTTACATGGCTGTTTCCTAAATCAGTGACATCACTTTGGCCTTTCTGCTTCAAATTCCTTTCTTAATTAAAAAAAAATGGAGATTTTAAAAATGGAGACCATAGCCTCAGACTCCGGTTCTTGGCTGACAGGAGTGAAAACCGATGTGGTCTCCTGCTGGTGTAGCCCATCTGACTCAAGGACTTGTGTGTTTTGTGTTCCAAGATGCTTTTCTGCTAACCATGGTTGTAAAGTGTGGTTATTTGAGTTACCACAGATTTTCTGTTAGCTCAAGCCAGTCCGGTCATTCTCCTCTGACCTCATCAACAAGGCGTTTCTGCCGACTGAACTGATGTGTACTGGATTTTAACCCTTTTTTTTTTTCTTTTCACTTTTGCACCAATCTGTGTGAACTCTCTGTGTGTGAAAATCCGACAAGACCAGCAGTTTCTGATATTTTCAATACAGTCTTTCTGGGACCATGTGCCATCTGTCTGGAGCCATCCCACTGTTACTGAGGTCGCATTGTCCCCTATTCTAATGTATAAATAAACAGGTTTACAAGTGTAGATTAATAATTTGTTCACAAAGTTTTAAAAGATTTTACATTTTAAATAGTTGACCAGGATCATTGCAAATCAACAGTCCACCTACTGCTGAGTAGTGAACAGAGTGAGTGCAAGTGATGTAATGCAGCATGCACAACTATATCAATATTTTTTTCTATGAAACTTCATGAACTCAATAACAACAGAATGTCATGAGCCGGATCCCTGCTTCCTGTCACTCCCAAATAAACCAAATAAAAATCCCAAGGAAGTTCATAATTATGCCTTATGATGTTTATCAGTGCAGAGGGAGAGACTTCAAACCCATTCTACTTATAAGAGCGCTAATTTTCAGTATGTCCTGTTCAGTACAGTGAACTAGAGTGTATGAACAAAAAAAAAACAAGAAGTTAAAGAAAAATGGAGCAACCTTATATTTGATTTGTATGTTTTTTCTTATAACCCCAAATCCAAAAAAGTTGGGATGTTGTGTAAAATGCAAATAAAAAGGAAATACAATGATTTTCAAATCTAATAAACCGATATGTTATTCACAATAGAACATAGAATACATATCAAATGTTTAAACTGAGTAAATGTACCATTTTAAGAACAAAAAAGAAGGTAATTTTGAATTTAATGGACGCAACACGTCTAAAAACTGGGCAAAAAAAGTATAGTTTAGATTCTAATCCTTTAAAAAACTATTTAAACCCTCACTAACGGCCAGTACTGTTTGTACATCCAGATTGTTTTAGGAAAAAAAAAACATTTAGGTTGCTAAATGAGCAAAGTATACACTTCCTGCACAGATGCATGACATTGCTATATCAGTGCAAGTGTGGTCTATCAAGATGAAACTGTTTATTTTCAGCCTTTCAAGTAAACATCCTAACCTCTTAAAGACTCAAGAAACACTGAAATTATTTACTATAAAGAAAAGTACAGACTCCTTTTAAGTGCAGAAATGGTACAATGTTATCAGGCTTTCTTTAAATGGAAAGGTATAGATCATGGAACTTGCACTTCACCGGTAAAATAACGGGACTGTATACAGTGGGGGAAAAAGTATTTGATCCCCTGCTGATTTTGTACGTTTGCCCACTAACAAAGAAATGATCAGTCTATAATTTTAATGGTAGGTTTATTAGAACTGTGAGAGACAGAATAACAACAATAAAATCCAGAAAACGCATGTAAAAATGTTATAAATTGATTTGCATTATAATGAGGGAAATAAGTATTTGACCCCTCTGCAAAACATGACTTAGTACTTGGTAATGACTTAGTAATTACTTTTCTTTTTCAATGCCCTGGATGAGGGAAGGAGGTTCTCACCCAAGATTTGACGGTGCATGGCCCCGTCCATCGTCCCTTTGATGCGGTGAAGTTGTGGTGTCCCCTTAGCAGAAAAACAACCCCAAACCATGTTTCCACCTCCATGTTTGACGGTGAGGATGGTGTTCTTGGGGTCATAGGCAGCATTCCTCCTCCTACAAACACGGCAAGTTGAGTTGAGGCCAAAGAGCTCCATTTTGGTTTCATCTGACCACAACACTTTCACCCTGTTGTCCTCTGAATCATTCAGATGTTCATTGGCAAACTTCAGACGGGCATGTATATGTGCTTCCTTGAGCAGGAGCGCTGCAGGATTTCAGTCCTTTATGGCGTAGTGTGTTACCAATTGTTTTTTTGGTGACTATGGTCCCAGCTGCCTTGAGATAATTGGCAAGATCCCGTGTAGTTCTGGGCTGATTCCTTACTGTTCTCATGATCATTGCAACTCCATGAGGTGAGATCTTGCATGGAGCGCCAGGCCGAGGGAGATTGACAGTTCTTTTGTGTTTCTTCCATTTGCGAATAATCGCACCAACTGTTGTCACCTTCTCAACAAGCTGCTTGGCAATGGTCTTGTAGCCCATTCCAGACTTGTGTAGGTCTACAATCTTGTCCC
>JAFFST010049104.1:14118-25966 GCA_022414735.1 Noturus placidus | reverse complement strand
TCCTTGACTATTGTTTAAATTGGTTTGATGTTCCGAAACACTTAAGTGTGACAAACATGCAAAGGAACAGGAAATGAGGAAGGGGGCAAACACTTTTTCACACCACTGTATAGATGGTTGCCCATACATGTATGTTTAAAATTAAAACATGAAACTGTCCGTTATGTTAATAGTTCAGTATTGTATGCAATATAACAGGTATGTTTATGCATGCCAGTGGCACTAACAAGCATCACTAATTTTCGTTTCCACATTTATGTTTTAAAAATGTCTATTTGAATAGCTTTTATGCATGATTACATGCAATTGACAGACATTGTTGATCTTGGCAGGTATCAGTTTATTGTGTTATGTTATATTTATAAATGGCAGTGGAGTGACCACCCTACTCACTATACCTCGCACATGTTTAAAATAAAAACATGAATATATGAACCTGTGTATTATTTGAGTATCTTGGTATTGAATGCACAACAACAAGGTACATTTACACATGGCACTATAGGACCAGTTTGATATAACACAATTTCACACAATATATATAATTAGGGGGTCCTTGCTCCATCTCTCCATCAGTTTGGGGGTCCTTGGCCTGGAAAACGTTGAAGACCCCTGGTTTAAGGCTGTCTGTCTCATTAGCTGAAGTTAGCATTCATTGTTACTTGATAAAATTATGAATGTTATTATAAAAGTATTTTTTAAGCTATTCCATTATTTGTAGATTATTTTTTAAATACTATACTTATTTTTATAAATGGTTAATAGTGCTTGGACAATCTCGGAAAGGCTGTCTTTCTGTAAACAATTTCTGTTTAAAATGTGTACTTTACTATAATAGCATGGAGCATGTGATTCTTGTCAGTGCAGCTTTTAAATTCTTGCTTTTTTATTTACTATTAAAATGGTTTTGTCTCAGCAAAGCATCATCCAAATTTGATTACTGAACAGACATCAAGAATTATTGCCTGGGTTTAAAAAAAAAGGATTTTTTGGGTTTTGCAAATAACATAAAACGCACATTAATTAACATTATAATGCATTTAATTGGGGCCGGATTTATGCACAGGATAACCTAGACTGTAGCCAAGGCCTCCGACCGAACAGTTGCCACAGAATTAATCAAAAGCTAAAAATAAATATTTAGGATTTCAGTCCTGCGAACAGTCTTTTTTTTTTTTAAAAAAAAAAACAACTTTGCTGCCTGCTTGTCCAAGTTCAGATACTTTGTTAAAGAAGATTATTTGATTTGTTTAGTTATATGTTGTTTTTATGGGGTTAGATTGTGGTACTGGGTGGTTTGCAATCTTGCATAGGTGCAGTCACATAGATAGTGAATGGTAACATGCAAAACACAGCACCTAATGCAAATGCATTCACAATAACCGTTCAGGGATTTTATTGAGCACTATGAAGGAGTGTTTGGACTGACCGCTCAACCTAGGCTACATCCCTATTCTTGATGCCTGTGTTGCATTCCTTGTGGTCTCACAAGGCACAGTACTGTGTCTCCACCTAAGTGGAGATTGGCCATTTTGTTTCCTGAAACTGAGAACGGCAGACAGGATTGGCTATGCAGCATTGTGACCCGCGTTCCAACACTTTGCAAGGGCTCCATCAAACCTGTGAAAAACCAAGACAGTAAGAGACACCCACAGGCTCCTAGAAGGCACTATAATGCCTCCCATTTGACCTTTGGCATTGGCAAGAGGCAGGGAGGCTTCTATGGGTTCAATTCAATTTTATTTGTATGGCACTTTTTACAATCGACATTCTCAAATCAGCTTTACAGAAATATCAACACTATATACATATATTAAAGGTGCAAATTTATCCCAACTGAGCAAGCCACTGAGTGGCGACAGTGGCAAGGAAAAAAAGATGTTTAAGAGGAAGAAACCTTGAGAGGAACCAGACTCAGAAGGGAACCCATCCTCATCTGGGTAACAACAGATATTGTGAAAAAGTTCATTATTGATTTATATGAAGTCTGTATGGTCTTAAAAGCAGACGTGGTTCCAGCAGTCTGGAACTGGAGTAGATGAGAGCTCCATTCAGAGGTAGGACATCCGAAAAGGATCAGGCAGGTCCAGAGAGCAGAGAGGATCAGGATCTCTTGTATCTCCATAAAATCGTGTGTGGCTCAGCAGAAGGAGAGAGGGAGAGAAAAGATTATTAGGACTGTGCTTAGCATAATAGAAAGTCTAGTCAGGGTACGCAAATATGTTAAGCCTAGACTTAAACACTGAGACTGTGTCTCTGTCCTGAACACTAAATGGAAGACTGTTCCATAACTGTGGAGTTCTATGAGTGAAAGCTCTTCCCCCTGCTGTAGCCTTCATTATTCGGGGTAGATAGAGTCAAATAACCTGCATCTGTGGATCTAAGTAGGTGTGGCGGATCATAGAAAACCAAAAGGTCGCTTAAATACTGTGGCTCAAGTACATTTAGTGCTTTATAGGTTAATAATAGTATTTTATAATCAATGCGTGATTTCACTGGGAGCCAATGCAGTGTTAATAAGATCGGGTGATGTGGTCGTAAATTCTGGTTCTAGTTAGGACTCTCGCAGCTGCATTCTGGACTAACTGGAGTTTGTTTATGTTTCTACTGGAACATCCACACAGTACGGCATTACAATAATCTAGTCTAGACGAAAGCATAAACTACTATTTCTGCATCATGTAGTGACATTATATTTCTTATCTTAGAAATATTTCTAAGATGAAAGAAGGCTACCCTAGTAATATTATCTACATGAGCATCAAATGATAGACTGGAGTCAATAATCACTCCAAGGTCTTTTACTGCTGTACATGATGAAACAGGAAGTCCATCCAGAGTAACCATGTGATCAGAAAGATTATTTCTAGCTACACGTGATCCTAACAAAAGTTTTTCTGTCTTATCAGAATTGAGTAAAAGGAAGTTAGTTAACATCCAACGTCTAATGTCCTTAACACAATCCTCAACTTTATCAAGCTGCTGTCTGTCTTCTGGCTTCGCTGAAACATACAGCTGTGTATCATCAGCATAACAGTGCAAGCTAATTCCATGTTTACGAATAATAAATATATTATATAAATATATACTGAGTATACTTCAAATATATGTACACACAATATCTGTTCATGTACCTTGCATAACTGCATGATCCCTTATGGCACACTAAAATTCAGTACATTTTTGGTCAGTACCTTACTCTGATGATGTGCACTGAATAGAATCAGCCAGGGTTGTATATTCCGGACAGTAGCTGCTGTTAACCAGCCTCAAGCAGGCATCCAAATGATGATCAGTCATTGTAGAACGGTATTTGGACTTAATAATCTTCATGTGTGAAAGGGCTGAGTCACAGAAATAATAGTAGTGACTGGCTCCAGTAAAGCAAAGTCTTGAAAGAGTCTGTGAAACTCTGACCGACAGCTGTCAATCTGCTCCGTGTAGTGCAATGTTAAACTGCCCACAAGCCTTCCGCTGCTTCTCCAGCTCTGACGCGAGGTTCTGGAAGTTCATGGTGCTGCAGCTTTGAGGACAGATGGTGCATTTACCATTTAAAGGCATTAACTGAGCTGATCATCTTGACCACGGATATGTCTTTTCCTTGCAGCTCCAAATTAATCTCATTTAACATGTTAGTCAGATCGGTTAAAAATGCCACTGATAATGATTGAGCTGAGTGTATTCTGCATGTTTAACAGCAAAAAGAAACGCCCTTATCTCTGGACAGAGCTCTGGATATCTCTGCAGGAATTTACCCCTACTAAGCCACCTCACGCCAGTGTGTAGGAGCTCAGTGTGGTCGCAGACCTCATTGCGGGTGCACTGTCCGTGGTGACTGATATTAATGTGCACACTGGGAGCTGGGTTTAGTCTTTAAAAGACTGAAAAAAGTTAACTCGGTGATTTCGCTCGCTAGTCTTTAGCGCTGGGGGCGTTTAATCACGCGTGTGGTGAGAGAAAAGACGAGATCTCAGACTGGCTGTCCTGTACGTCAACGCTAACATACATTTTTTTTTTTTTGAATGACGATCTACCCACACTTCCTTTGCGATTGACCCGTCGATCGTGATCGACGTATTGTGCACCCCTGTCTCAGAGGAATTTTGGTAGGATGACCACCTCTGGGAAGATTTACCGCTGTTTCGAGTTTTCTCCATTTGGAGATATTGGCTTTCACTGTGGTTCACTGGAGTCCCAGAATGATACATATTTAAATACCTTTCCTTCCCTGTCTTCGACAGAATCTTTTGATATTGTCATAGTGTGCTGTGTTCACTTTTTTCACCTACTTCGCTTGGTTGGAGATGTTCTTTTTAAGTGATTTTTTTATTCAACAGGGCTGGCAGTAATAACGCCTAGGTTTGTAATTCTTATTAAACCCAATTATCAATTCAATTAACTAAGGAGGCAGTTACTTTTTCATACAGGGCTGTTTGGTGTTGGATGCTACCTTTTTCCTCCAATAAATAAAATGAGCATTTAAAAATGTGTTTTGTGTTTAGTAATGTTGTCTTTGTCTTGTATTAAATTGACTTTGAAGATCTGAAACAAATAAATGTGACAAATGGAACAAATCAGGAAAGAGGAAAATACCTTTTTGCAATACTGTACATGATATGCATTCTGAGTCTTTGTCTTTTTCCTTTCAGGCAATGGTAGCTTGTTACCCTGGCAAGGGCACTGGATATGTGCGGCATGTGGACAACCCTAATGGTGACGGGAGATGTGTTACATGCATTTATTATTTAAATAAAGGCTGGAATGCCAAGGTATGTAAAATTACCAGACAATGCAAATCCCAAATAAATAATGGCAATAAGATAGTGTTTCCCATAGTTTAGATCTACATGGTGTCAAATGTATGACGAGCATTATATGACATACAGTGCATCTGGAAAGTATTCACAGCGCTTCACTTTTTCCCACATTTTGTTATGTTACAGCCTTATTCCTAAATGGATTAAATTCATTATTTTCCTCAAAATTCTACAAACAATACCCCATAATGACGACATGAAAGAAGAAGAAAAACCAAAAAAGCACATGTATATAAGTATTCACAGCCTTTGGTCAATACTTTGTTGAAGCTCCTTTGGTACCAATTACAGCCTCAAGTCTTTTTGAGTATGATGCTACAAGCTTGGCACACCTATTTTTGGGCAATTTCTCCCATTCTTCTGTGCAGGACCTCTCAAGCTCCATCAGGTTGGATGGGGAGCGTTTTACAGCCATTTTCAGATCTCTCCAGACATGTTCAATCGGGTTCAAGTCTGGGCTCTGGCTGGGCCACTCAAGGACATTCACAGAGTTGTCCTGTAGACACTCCTTTGTTATCTTGGCTGTGTGCTTAGAGTCGTCCTGTTGGAAGATGAACCTTCGCCCCAGTCTGAGGTCCAGAGCACTCTGGAGCAGGTTTTCATCAAGGATGTCTCTGTACATTGCTGCATTCATCTTTCCCTCGATCCTGATCTCTCGGTTCCTGCCACTGAAAAACATCCCCACAGCATGATGCCGTCACCACCCATGCTTCACTGTAGGGATGGTATTGGCCAGGTAATGAGTGGTGCCTGGTTTCCTCCACACATGACTCTTGCCATTCAGGCCAAAGAGTTCAATCTTTGGTCTGAGAGTCCTTCAGGTGCCTTTTGGCAAACTCCAGGTGGGCTGTCATGTGCCTTTTACTGAGGAGTGGCTTCCGTCTGGCCACTCTACCATACAGGCCTGATTGATGGCGTTCTGCAGAGATGGTTGTTCTTCTGGAAAGTTCTCCTCTCTCCACAGAGACACGCTGGTGCCATCAGGTTTTTGGTCACCTCCCTGACTCCTTAGAAGGGCCTTCCCTTCTCTGCCGATCACTCAGTTTGGCCCGGGTGGCCAGCTCTAGGATGATGGAGGCCACTGTGCTCTTTGGGACCTTCAATGCTACAGAAATGTTTCTGTACCCTTCCCCAGATCTGTGCCTCAATACAATCCTGTCTTGGAGATCTACAGACAATTCCTTGGACTTCATGGCTTGGTTTGTGCTCTGACATGCATTGTTAACTGTGGACCTTTTATATAGACAGGTGTGTGCCTTTCCAAATCATGTCCAACTGAATTTACCACAGGTGGACTCCAATCAAGTTGTAGAAACATCTCAAGGATGATCAGTGGGAACAGGATGCACCTGAGCTCAATTCTGAGTGTCATGGCAAAGGCTGTGAATACTTATGTACATGTGCTTTTTTATTTATTTTTTATTTTTTTATTTTTAATAAATTTGCAAAGATTTCAAACAAACTTCTTTCACGTTGTTATTAAGGGGTATTGTTTGTAGAATTTTGAGGAAAATAATGAATTTAATCCATTTTGGAATAAGACTAACACAATGTGGGAAAAGTGAAGCGCTGTGAATACTTTAGATTGGGGATATGTTTTTGGTAACTTTTTTTCTGCATTTCCCTGTTTTGAAGATTTTGGTAATTAAGTATTTATCTAACATATACACAACCCTCTCTTAATATAAATCATATAACTGTAGTTCTGTATGTATCTATGGTTCTGGGAACACTGAATACGTGCCAGGAATGGTGAACATCACCTGAATAACTACATATTTGTTCATGTACACATGCAAGGCAAAACCATCCAACAAAGCCATGATCAATGACATATTTGCTAAAAATTCTGTTGTCATACTTTATTCCCTGGAACCTTTCTGGCTAATTAGTGCTGGTGTTGAATGACTGGGATCCCTGGAGTGTTCATAGAGCTGCAGTTACATCACTATTTCACCCTTTCTATCCCCACATATATAGTAAATATCACCTGGATAATGCAAGAAGCAGTATAGATACTCTGAATGTCACAAGTAACTGTCGGGTTTACTGGACAGAGCATACTGAGCATAACAAAGAATGCTCTTCAAATTCACGTACATGAAAAGCTGTGACGTCAGTTAGTTTTGGTTTAAGAAAATGGTTGGTATGACATTAGAGAAGTAAAGTCTGGACTCAACCACAAGGTCAATCTGAAGTGCTCTGGCTAACAGCACATCCATGCAATTCTCCTATTCTTTTTTTTTTGCTGAAGTGAACACACTTTCGAGAAACCCATATCAGTTCAGCATCCCACATTAGCTCTTAAGGGATTCCAGCCTTTCAAGTTTCTTGCAAATCCCTCTTAATATATGTGTTCTGTATGTGTTTTAGTGAAGAAAAATAAGAAGAAATGTCTTAACGAAAACAGTAGGGTTTCACCTGATGCTTGGCCCCTATAAGTCCTAACAATTACAATAGAGGTAGAAGCACTTTGTATTTGGACATAATAATAATAATAATAATAATAATAATAATAATTTTTTTTTTAATTAACAATTTTTATTGATTCTCATACACTTTTCAGAGTACAACAAGATATATCAATACAGAATCAACATAGAATCAACATCAATAATAATAATAATAAATATAGCTGAAAGCAGCGATTAAAGGGGCCAAGCACTAAAGGCACCAAAATGCAATGCAGAGCCTTAAGAACACAAAGAGGAGAAATAGAATGTACATGAATGAATAAAAGATTTTCAGGTTATTTTCAGGAATAAAAGGTTCAGAAGCACAGATGAGAATATGATTGAACAGGAAATGAACAAAACAGAGGCATTTATTTGTATGCTAAGAGGTTGAAAGGTCAGTGCAATGCTGTGTGGCAAAAGAAAGGAACCAAATGACAAATGATTTCACACTTTTAAGAACTTGCATCCCGTGGGAATCAAGCTCCTAGTCTTTTGAATTAAAGCTTATTGTGTATCACAGTGAATGCAGCTTTGTTTTGATTCTGAGGAGAGTATCCAAGGTGAGTATGAGCACAGAAAAGCATTAGTTAGAATGTTAACAGATACTGGATCATAACCTTTGAACAAATATGAATATCAAAATTCTTTTGTGCGGATCTGACCACTGATCATCTGACATTTTTTAAAAATGGAATGGGACAATTTGTATGAGTAGTAGTGAAAAAACTAAATACTGTACATTTTCAAAATGGTGACTTCTGTAATGGGTGGAGTCTTAATGTAAGATATTAGTTGCAGAGATATGATCAACATAAGGAGAATAATCTGATTAATTAAATTTATTTTCACTAGGGCAGTGTTCAATAATTTGAAAAGTGAACTTTTGAACTAATGGTGGTGCTATAGAGAAATCTAATAATTGGTACAGATGCTATTTATGGTCATATGTATGAGTGTGCCAAATGTAATCATTTTCTTACTTTCGGTTCATAGAGCTACCATAGACTCCCAGTGGGGAATAATAATAATAATAATAATAATAATAATATTAATAATAATAATAATAATAATGAGCAGAAGAAGAAAACTAATGGCTACAATAGGTGCCTACGCACTTTTGGTGCTTGGCCCCTAGTAATAATAATAATAAGAAGAGGCATCAGAATATAACCAATAGGGTTCTGGGACTTTCTTTAAATCTCCAATAATAATTAGAAGGGGAAATGTATCCAACATACAGACCCAGAAACAGATATTTGATTGAAATAACTGTGGCGCCACATGCCCTGTTTTTTCAGACTTGAGCATTTTTTAAATTTTTGTGCAAATAAATTCTAGCAGTCTGGAGTTACAGCTCTTTAAGTAAACCAGACAAATTATCAGCAATGTTAAAATCTGCAAAAACCAAATGTGTTTGGCTTAAGTTAAACAATCAGGAAAGTGAAAAATAAATGAGCTGTACACCTTATTTCTTACAATAGATATGCTTGGTTTTATGCTTGAAGACATGAATAGCACTCCCCACAAATCCACTTAAAGATTTCATGCATGCATATGTACAGTGCCTTGCAACAGTATTGTCCTGAAGTCATCAGACTCATCTGGATTATTGCAAATGTATATGCTCTTTAAGTAAATTATCAATTAGTCAGATTATTCATTATTTGCCAGCATGTCTTTAAAAAAATAGAAAAATGCTGTTTGAATGTGTTCAAATCCTTCAGCACTTGGTAAACCCACCTTTTTCTGCAACAACAGTTTTAAATCTGTTAGGTTAAGTTTCATCCATTCTTCTGGGCAGATTTGCTCCAGGTTCTTCAGGTTGGTTGAGAAACGGTGCCACAGATTCTCAACGGGATTCGGATCTGGACATTGACTTCGTCCCTGTGGAACATTCACCTTTTCGTTTTTAACCACTCCTGCATTGTTTTGGCCTTGTTTTTGACCATTATCCTGCTGAAAGCTGATGTGTCTTCCAAGCTTTTGTTTTTGCTGAGCAGACTGAAGCAGGTTCTCTTGTAATATCCCACTGTATTGTTCCTCATCCATTCTCTCTACAATTTTGACAAGAAACCCAAATTTTGAGGATGAATATCTTCCCCAGAGCATGATGCTGCCACCACCATTTTTCACTGTAGGGACTCTGTTAATTGAGGTGTTGCATCACACGAAGCACTTTGACACTTGCCCAAATACAGTATTTCAATCTTGGTCTTAACAACAGGAAAAAAGAATAACCCACGTATTTACTGGGTCACTCTTGTTGTTTCAGATGGCTCGTCTTGAGCAATATTTTCTTTCTAACCACGCCTCCCATACAGTCCTGAATTATACAGAACTCTCAGCCACATGCAGTGCAGTATTTATCATCAATTGAGTTTTTAACTTTGTGTTGATACTTTATATCCGCTGACCACTAGTGTGCTTCATTTGCTAAGTTTGGACTTGCATTTGTTTTTGTGTTTCACATGCCACTGCATAATTCCCCTTAATTCGTCTTTCTTCCCAGGAACATGGTGGTATATTACGGATCTTTCCAGATGGCAAAACCCAGTTTGCTGACATTGAGCCCCGATTTGACAGACTGCTGTTTTTTTGGTCAGACAGACGGAACCCACATGAGGTCCAGCCTGCGTACGCCACTCGGTCAGTTACCATTGAAGCTGCTAGTATGGCACTTACTCTACATTAAGTATCTTAATCCTAGTGTCCTAACATATGTAGTAAATAAATAAATAAATGTAGCTTTAACATTAACAGTGACCTTTGGGGGTGAACATTAAAATGTTCACACATTTTATTGCTAACTTTACACTTAATTTGATAATAAATCTGAATGCTAATTTATTTATTTAACCCATATATGTTGGCTATAGTGAAATTAACACTTTTGCTAATAACGACATGGTGAAAATAGTTCATGCCAAAACGAGCAAGCTAAGCTAAGCTATGTTAGTGACCCCCTGTAATTATTCTACAGACCAAAAGGGGTCTGGGGAGCCCTGGTTGAGAAACAATGTAGTAAACAATACAGATTTTGTGCTGCATGAAGATGCTGATTTGGTCAAATTTCTGTGCAGGTATGCTATTACTGTGTGGTATTTTGACGCAGACGAGCGAGCTCGGGCTAAAGAGAAATACCTAACTGGTGAGACTCATGCACTCTCTCACACAGAAATGAGAAGTATGACCCATGACTAATGGTTAATCTGTTCATGATCTATATTTCTAAAATAGTGTTCTTTCTTAGGGAAACACTAAGCGACCATGCACAATTACTTTTTTTTTTTTTTCCTGTTGTTTTCTCATTATCTCGACTTAATTTTCCTGTGTACTGGACATGCATCATACCGAATCAATGGGGTTTTTGAATGGGTTTTTTGGTTAAATGCCTGAAATAAGCTCTGTGCTTAACACAAGCTTTAATATATGTTCACGTTTTATACTACACTATAAAATGCATCAGTATTACCCCACTCTTTTACGTGTCTTGGAAAAGACTGTTGCTAACAAGTGGCTAAATGAGACTACAGAGGTTGTCAGGGACATTAAACATAATCACGCAGAACAGGAAAACTTTTCTATTACAGCCTCGTTGTGTTAATAATCGCACTCTTGCAACTCAAACTTTCCAACTTGTAGATTTATCAAATTATAGTATTTTCCAATTGTATTGTTTTTTTTTTTAAATAAAGATTGAAAGAGTTGTCAGAAGCATAGTGGTGGTGACGAAGTTATGCGACATTGGTGTAGTTCGTTCATAACCTAACATTAGCTTTTTACTTCTGGCAAGTGTATAGGCTTCAACATATTATGAATCTTATCTTAATGAACGAAACGTGTAAGAATCATAAACTTGTTGCTCACAGATTTTATTTTCTGCAATAATCCAAACAACAATAGAAAAGTCCTATTGGCTTTTTGTCAAGGTGAACCAGGGTGACGCTAACTTCTGGGGTGGTCTACAAAAATACATCACCACTACAGGATTCACGACTTCCATTAGTGTCTGACACTTGAGAAGGGGACACACATCCCTTGCTCTCTTAATGTGGAGATAAAGGCCATCTCTACAGCGGGCAATTATTACATTTATGATGGAGATGATGTCAACGTGCATGTAATACCAGTCCTATTCACAAAGCAAAGATTTTCTCATAATAATATTACATTTCTCATACAATATTACAATAATATTACATGTAATGGGCAGCTGTCTCTCAAGTGGTTGAGCGGGTTGTCCACTAATCCACTAATCGTAGGGTTGGCTGTTCGATTCCCGGCCCACTTGACTCCACATTCAAGTGTCCTTGGCCAAGACACTGATCCCCAAGTTGCTCCTGATGGCAAGTTAGCACCTTGCATGGCAGCTCTGCTATCATGTGTGGGTGTGGGGGTGTGTGGGCATGTGTGTGAGAGAGAATGGGTGAATGAGTCACAGTGTAAAGTGCTTTGGATAAAAGCAGATCATTTACATCGTGAGAATACATCTTTTGTTATGTCGAGATCACGAGAAAACAGCAGAAAAAAATGTATATATTGTGTGTATATGTGTGTGTGTGTGTGTGTGTGTAT
>JAFFST010049104.1:0-12276 GCA_022414735.1 Noturus placidus | reverse complement strand
AAAGTAGTGAGTGTACAGCTTGTGTAACAGTGTAAATTTATTGTCCCCTCAAAATAACTCAACACACAGACATTAATATCTAAACCGCTGGCAACAAAAGTGAGTACATCGCTAAGTGAAAATGACAAAATTGGGCCCAATTACCCATTTTCCCTCCCCAGTGTCACATGACCTTGCTAGTGTTACAAGGTCTCAAGGGAGTGTGAGAGCGATGACACTAAATGTAACACACATGCTCCCCCATTCACACCTGAGACCTTGTAACACTAACAAGTCAAATGACACTGGGGAGGGAAAATGACTAATTGGGCCCAATTTGGACATTTTCACTTAAAGGTGTACTCACTTTTGTTGCCAGCGGTTTAGACATTAATGTCTGTGTGTTGAGTTATTTTGAGGGGACAGCAAATTTACACTGTTACACAAGCTGTACACCTCACTACTTTACATTGTAGCAAAGTGTCATTTCTTCAGTGTTATCACATGAAAAGATATCATCAAATATTTACACAAATGTGAGGGGTGTACTCACTTTTGTGAGATACTGTATATTTATTCATTACAATGCATGGCCGCTTATGGCTTCCGTACTTTCTCCTGGCCTGACACTTCACGTTTCTGCCATTAAGGTAGCCCTTATTTAGACAGGTAGAAAAAGGTTAATCACAATGAATCTGACTCTTTAAGGTGCTGTAGAAAAAGGGGGAAAAGTGGAGCTGAACCGGGCGGCTGAGCCAAGCTTAATGAAAAAGAGTTGAACAAACCTGCTCAATGGATGAGGAAACGATGATATGGAATAGGAGTTAACTCAGAATGTTTTTTACCTGCTGCATGAAGACATGAATACCATGCCAAGGAAGGAGAGAAATGACTGTGCTCCGTCTTAATTGTGCTAATGCTGTGCTAAATGAGCAGGCATTCAATAATCCACCACTGCATGTGTAGCAACATATAAAAAAGTGCTTAAATTAAGCAAGTGTGTTTGTGCTGCAATCAGGAGACGAGAATCAATTTGTAAATATAATAAATTTTCAGACAGCCAAAAAGAAAAGTGTGCTGAACATCCGAAGTATACACGAGTATACACAGTTACAGTTACATTGTTTACTTAGCTGTGATTTTGTGACTGCTACAAACCTATGCTTGTCTGATCCAGGTTATGTGAAAGGTCTCGGAATTCTTTTCGTACCTGTTGTCTGGTGATAGCGTATGTTGTAATGTCTTTGCCAATGATGAATAATATGAATGTCAAAATTAATGTCTGTTATCCCAGACATGTGTTATCATCTCAGTTTACAGCTCTGAATTCAGTTCTTTTTTTTTTTCTTTGTTTTTTTTTTAAACAAAGCCATTTTAAGTTGAATGATAATTGTGGCATCTTGTAGTCATTAGCAACATGTGAAATACAGACATGTACCAAAATTCTTTAATTTGTACAGGACCTTGTCAAACATATTATTGAAATGTGAACAGATCATGGTTTATAGAAAAACAAGCTAAAACATTCTACCCAATAATTTAATAATAATGCAGAGGGGAAATGGCTCTCCCTGAATCACAGATCAGGCATGTCCTTGCACAACAACGGGTCTTCATATACTGCATTTAGCATAACGTAGCATATATAGCGATATGCAGAGATTGCCCATAATTAAAACTGTATTGCATAAACGAGCCCTATAAAAAATGACAAGAATAAAAGAAAGCATGGGTTAGTACAGCAGCCAGATTGAGATCATTTCCACAACTTTTTACCTGTAAAAGTCTTTAGTATCTGTAGAAGGTCTACACAATGCACACTGGTCATTCATAGCTGAAATAAAAGAAGCCACCTGGGCGTTCAAATACATTGAGAATTTTTTGTCTAATTCATATTAATTCTGAGAACAGGAAAACCAGACAGAATGTACAAAACTTTTGAGAATTTGTGTGTGTGTGTGTGTGTGTGTGTGTGATTAGTATAGTGTAAATTGTCCTGAAAGGTTTTCTGTAAATGGACAACTTGGGGAATATTTAACAGCATATTAAGGGTATATGCAGCAATTTCTACAGGGTTTTGTTTTTGATCAAAACCTGCCAAACACATCCAAATGTTATACATTATTATAATAATCACCCATTTTTTTCTTGATTAATTCTAATGCTGTAAATTGCTAATAAAAATCTGTCGACTACATGGAGGCAGTGTAAAAGAAATAATGTAGCAGTTTTAAAAACGACTTTAAAATGTCAAACAGAAGCGTTTGTTTGTTTGTTTTTTTTAATGTTATTTAAATTGTACATTTTTTTGGCCCTTCATAAATTACACAACACAATGCAGATTATAAATTACCACCACTAGCGCTCTGTCTTAGATTTATACAATGAAAAATGCACAATCTGGGATGACCCTTTGTTTTCATGAGCATGTAAAAAGAAGGGAAGGCTCTTCAAACAAGCACCAAAGGGAATGTGTAGGGTGTGAAAACCACCAATCAGGATGAGCTATATGTTTGTTAAAGTGTAAAAGAAAAAAAGAGTGGAATTATTTGGCTAAAAAGCTTGTTGTGTCAAAGACTAATGAGATTCAATCAGAATACTGTGCTGCTGCAGTATAGAAAAAAACAGTAGATTATAGGGAAAAGAGTGACCACTGACCAAACACCTCTGTAGAGTTAGAGGACGTTGTTGTATTGAATTTGTTATAAATGTTATGAAATGTATCAGAAATGATTTCATAATTTGTGTTTATGAGCACAAAAATCATTGTATTTGGAAAACAATACTTAAAAAAGGTTCAGTATTACCGTACGTACCGCATCGTGTTGCACATGAGAGGGAGAGAGTCAGGTCAGTATTGGGATTTCTCACAAGCCACAGTACAAGGCAGGCTGTAGATAATTTATGTAGTTATAAAGAATCGTGAAAAGGAGATATTAATGATAACATTGAAATTTCCTGAGTATTATCTCTTAAAGTTTGTCCTAATTCTGAACTACATGTTGCCAATTAAAATCACTAGGGTACAATATGAAAGTAGTAGTCCCTGCTTTTGCATTTGTTGTTGTAGTGCCCCTGTTGGTATGGCATACATTCGTCAAGGCATTGTTTCAGCAATCTTGTCCAACGTCGCAACATTTATTTCCATCCAGAGTTGCATTCATTTTTAGCCAAGATCTTGTATTGAGAACGGGAGAATCGAACATTTCCGTAAAGTATTGTCCAGCACATCCCAAAGACTTTCCGTGGGGTTAAAGTCAAGACTCTGTGGTGGCCAAATCATGTGTGGAAATGGTTCCTCCTGCTCCCTGAACCACTCCATTTAACTACAAGTGAGCTTGATGAATTTGGGCATGATCATCCTGTAATATGCCTGTGCCATCAGGAAAAACATCTATTGATGGGATAACCTGGTACATTCAGGTACTTGGCTGTCTTCATTTTATTGCTGCATAGTGTTGCTTAGCCCAGGCCTGACCAACTGAAGCAAACCCTGATCATAACACTGCTTCCAGAGGCTTGTACAGTAGGCATGATTGGTGCATCGCTTCATGTGCTTCCCTTACCTTGACACACCCATCACTTTGGAACAGGGTATATCTAGACTAATCAGACCACATGACCTTTTCCCATCGCTTCACAGTCCAATCTTTATGCTCCCAAGCAAATGGAAGTCTTTTTTCCCTCCCGAATAGCCTCACTAAATGGCTTTCTTGTGGCCACACAGGTTTTTAGTCCCAATCGCTCTTACTTTCATTGTTAAACATAGCCATGAGATCTGCTGTTAAATTTATTTATTTTTTTACAATGTGACTTCACCAAGCGTATTAAAGATCTCCAATCACCATCGTTCATGATTTTTTATCACATTTCTTCTGCAGATTTGACAGTTCACCACTCTCATTCCAGGCTTTAATAATACATTGGACAGTTCTTTACCCGATTCCATGGATTTCAACAATCTCCTTAGTTGTTGTCTTCGCTTGATGCAGGCCAATAATTTATCCTTTTCTTTCTGATAATCACCATCCAATTTCATAGGAAAACCCGGCTAATTTATGCAGTTATCCAATCATTCAATCATGTAGCATAAAGTCATGCAGATAATTCAGCTAATGTACTTGGTTGTTGATTGTTGGTGCCATACAGGCTGTTTTGAGAATTTCATATACTGCTGAACTCCTGGGATTTTATCACACAACAGTTTCTAGCGTTTACACAGAATGGTGCAAAAAACATTGGGTGAGCGACAGTTCTATGGGTGGAAATGCCTTGATAAGAGAGATCAGAGGAACATAACCAGATTGGTTCGAGCTGCCAGGAAGGATATAGTAACTAAAATGATCACTCTTTACAACTGTGGTGAGCCGAAAGCATCTTGGCATGCAGAAGACCACATCAAGTCTGAGGAATCTGAGTCTCTCATGGACACAGACTCACTCAAACTGGACATCTGAAGATTAGAAAAGTAATCTGGTCTTTTTCCAGTCTTCATCTGTCCAGTTTTGATGGGTCTGTGCCCATGAGAGCCTCAGATCCTTGATCTTGTAGGAGTGGAACCCAATGTGGTCTTCTGCTGTTGTAGCTCCATCCAACTCAAGGTTTGATGTGTTGTGCATTGTAGGATGCTTTTCTTGGGGGATTTTCCCCTAGGGATAAATTTTAAATATATATTGAGAATTTATATATTTCTGTAATGCTGCTTTGTGACAATTTCAACTGTTAAAAGAGCTATAGAATAGAATTGAATTGAATTTTCTGCTCACCAAGGATCTAAAGAGGGCTTATTTGAGTTACTATAGATTTCCTGTCTGAATGAATCCCAGGAGAGCAGCAGTTATAGAAATACTGAAACCAGCCCAACTGAAGCCATGCCATCCCCATTCTGATGTGAACATCATCTGAAGCTCTTGACCTGTATCTTATGATTTACTTTATTTATTTCTTTTTTGCTTTGACATGATTGGTTGGTTAGATAATTGCATGAATGAGCAGGTGTACAGGTTGCTAATAAAGTTCACAGTGAGTGTACATTTATAAAGAATGGCTATTGTCTTAATCCTCTACTACCGACACAGTACCTTACTACACCCACAGTTAAATATGTTTTTATTTTATTAAATGTAAGGGAGTCGAATGAAACCCTTTTTTTTTTTGCATTGTTGTCGCAAAATGTGTTTTTCTGTCCTTGCTGTGGCCTGTGAATGATTGTTGATGACTCATGTAAAGTACAGCTGTGTACACTCTATTTCTCTAATTTATGTTGCACTTTTTAAGGTTTTCTTTTGATTCACCCATATATATAAAATTTTATATATAAAGTACATACATTTTTACCATATAGTGTTTTGATTTAATTATAGAGCTGCATTTTCAACAAAATTATATTTTTAATATAATACTTTCCTTCAGATTTTTGCTAAAACATTGTGATTTACTTATGTCATTTAGTTAATAGAAAAAAATAATGTGTCAAGTTTTTAATGTTTTATTACTTATTTTTTATTGGCCAGTACTAGCAGTAAATTGTAAGGCAGTATGCGGTTTCTACCATGTCCACTGATAATTATTTACACTGCTGAAAAAGAAATAATAAAATAATTTCCATGTCACATATACAGTTGTAGAGCCTTATGGTTATCCTTGTTATAGTTATAGTAGTTGATTATATATACACCAATTCTGTGCAAATGGTGTTTTTTTTTTTTTTTTTTTTTGTGTGTTTTTTAAACCTAAAGTCAATGTTGAGGTTGTAGGTCTGAGCTGGTCACCTTAATGCTGTAAGTACTTTCCCTCCAGGCAGGTCTTAATCATGTGTATTTGGATGGTTATCAGATGAAATTTGATTTGTGATTTAATTATGAAGGTCATTATGAAGCATGCATTCATATGACTGAATATTGAAATATATGCAATAAATTGTGACTTTTCTTAATGCATTCAAATTCATCTGAGTTTTCTATTGACTCAACGGAAGTCAGAGATTTTAAGTACCACCTTTGCATTTGCCAGCACTCACACAATAATATTAACTGTTATTTGTAATGATAAAGCAAATAGTAAAAAGATTGAACTGATGGAACAGCATCCATGCATCCATTTTCTGTACCACTTACACAGGGTTGCAGGGAGCCTGCAGCCTATCCCAGGGGACTCAGGGCACGAGGTGGGGGACAACCTGGATGGGGTGCCAACCTAGCACAGGGGACATTATAAAATTATAAATACTGACCACTGAATATTTCACTTTGAAATATAAAAAGTACATATGACAAAAAATAACTTTTTGAGGATTTGCGTTCCATTTTAGTCCTAGAATGTTACATGGGCATTGAGGTTACTGTGGTCTCATTTTCTTTTTTGCTTTTGCATCTGTAGCATACAGCCTACCCACTTATTCATGTTGACTTTTATATATTCTGTAATTTATAACACTAGCCTCTCTTCACTAGACTGAAATAAAGTATGGCAAATTTGGGATTAGCGATTGCTAAAAAGGGACCTCACGTTGCCAAACGGGTCACGCTGTGACAGGCACTATTTGCTGAGCTAAAAATGATGCATATATTGACAAGCGGTATCACAATACCAGCATTTTAAAGAGGAAAGCAGGTGGATTAATCTGTCATTACTTTATACTGTGTGTATGGTTTGTGTTTCTGCACTCTCTTGATTAGCAGTAATGTGGAATGTGATGTACCTTGGGAAAATGGCATATTGAAATATAGCATTGAAAGTATTAACACTTCTGGAATCAAACAGTCTTCTTTATGTTTAAGAATTGAAAAAGTACCAAAGTTTTCATACATTGTACAGCCATAGTACTGACATTCTACAAAAGCTATGAAGATCTCGTAGAGGTGAGCAGATTCAAAACATTTATTTGTAGATTTTGAGAAAATCTACTAAAAAGGGGAAGTTAATAGTTTACACACAATGGTGCAAAAGACAAAAAAAAAAAAACACCATTGAGTGAGTTATGTGGGCAGAAACACCTTGTCAATAAGAGAGGAAAAGGGCCAGGTTGGTTTGTGCTGCCAGGAAGGGTATAGAAATTCATACAAGTGCTCTTTACAACCATGGTGAGCAGAAAACTTTACAGTGGATGGGCTACAACAGCAGCACAACACATCAGGCTCCACAATGCAGCATTGTTGCCCAAGACAAATTTCCCTCACGGGACAATAAAGTTTAACTAACTAACTAACTAACTAACTAACTGTCAGCAAAGAACAGGAGAACAATGAGGTTGTCATGGGAACAACCTCACCCAAACTGGACAGTTGAAGATTAGAAAGAAAAAAAAAAAAAAAACACCTGGTCTTTTTCCAGACTTTGGCACAGAAAAGACTTTGTCCTTTTTCTTTTGTGCTTTTTTTTTGTGCTTCTCATCTTGGATCCAAACTACTAAGTCATCACTGACGCTACTTTCCAACTGTCCTGTTGGGAATTGACCTCATGAAGGCCAAAGATTTTTCTGCTGTGCCACTCAGGAGCCAGTTTCATTGTGATGAAATCATGTGACCATGACAATTTGTAACAATGTTTATTTTATTATGTTCTTATTGCATTTTCTTTCTTTACTGTTCTTGTTGTATTTATTTTTTTATTTACTTGCAGTCTGTGTCCAGCACTTAGCATTTCACGATGCACCATACCCTGTATAACTGTATGTGACAGTAAACCTGTGAAATCCTAAATGTGCACTGTGTGCGTAAAAAAAGATGTATTTTACACGTATTTGTAAAAATGTTTGATGCCATTTTGTGTACATACAATACGTTCCAGATAATTTTAATAAAAAAGTGACTTTCCTTACTTTTTTTAATACATAGTTTGTAATACCATACAAACAGGTCCTGCAGGGGAAAAATGTAAATGAAAAACTGAAACATTCATTTACAAATTAGAAAACAAGGATTGATGTATTTTATTTGAAGAAGAAAAAACAGTACATACTTGTTTTTTATATAAAATGAATTACAGAAAGAAATGTATCTACCAAATGAAAGCAGTTTTGTAAGTACACAGTAAATTAAATTTGCCTGATGACAATTCTTTACATAGTGTTTATGAAGTTTATTCATACAGACTTCTGGACCCTCAATCAAGTCCTGTTGAGTGCTTTGCTACGTAAGAGCTTACTGAGAAAAATGTATGTGACATTAAGCAATAAGGAAAGTGATTGTTTTAGCAGTCCAAAGGGGTCATTAGTAGCTGCAGTTCTTTGAAAGTACTGCCATGCCGACCAATTTGCTCTGCACGGTTCCTCACTATGTTATTGAGGTTCTTCAGCTGCTTATAGCACATCTTACACTTCTGATGCCTGTAAGTCAGGGAACAAAGTATGCACACATTCACATGCCTATTGTACATTAGAAAGTATGGTACAGTAGACCACGAATGTTTACACAAGTGACAGTTGTACCAATGGACTGTACAAATGTTAGGTATGTTACACAAACCTCTCCTCTCGTGTAATATCCACTCCAACAGATGGGGGAGCAGTCAGTGTGTCTGAGATTAATGGCCAAAAGCGCTTCAAAATTAACTTCAAAGACATGCACCCAGTCTGCACATAACTATGAAGCAGAGAGAAAGGGAAGGAGAGATCATGAAATCATGAACTACCAAATTATTAATTAATTCCTTCATGAAAATGTGCAAAAAAAAAAAACTTATTGCATTACAAATTCACCTGTGTTATCCAAAAACCTCCGGTCCTGTTTTTGTATCTAGCACCACTAGAGCTGAGGTACACTCACCTCCATCTTATTAGGAATGCCTACATACCTCATTTATGCAGGTTAACCAATCATGTAGCAGCAGCACAATGTATAAAATCATGCAGATACAGGCCAAAAGCTGCAGTTAATGTCCACATCAAACATCAGAATGTGGAAAAAGTGTGATCTCTGTGACTTTAACCGTGATATGGTTGTTGGTACCAGATGGGCTGGTTTGAATACTTCATAAACCGCTGATCTAGAGTTTACACAGGACTGCAGATTTTTGATGAGGGAGGTCAGAGAATGACCAGACAGGTCTGAACTGACAGGAAGTCTATAGTAACTCAAGTTTACTTTGAGTGTAAAGCAACCGTGAGCAGAAAAGCATCTCGGAGGCCAACAAATCAAACCTTGAGGTAGATGGGCTACAACAATAGAAGACCTTATCAGGTTCCACTCCTATCAGCCAAGAACAAAAATCTGAGTCCATCATGACTCAAACTGATGAGTCTGCACCCATGATGGCTTCAGATTCTTGTTCTAGGCTGACAGTAGTGGACCGTAATTGTGGTCTTCTGCTATTGTAGCCCATCTACCCCAAGGTTTGATAGTTTATGCATGCTGAGATGCTTTTCTGCTCACCACGGTTGTAAAGAACAAAAACACTGAGTGAGTGACCGGTTCGTGGGTGGATATGCCTTGCTCATATAATCACTTATATGAGTATTATTCCTGGGAGCTTGAACCAATCTGGCTATTTTCCTCTGACCTCAGCCATCAGCAAGGCATTTCCAACCACAGACCGGTCACTCATTCAGTGTTTTTTGCACCTTTCTGTGTAAACTCTAGAGACTGTTGTGTGTGAAAATCCCAGGAGAGCAACAGTATTCAAACCAGCCCATCTGGTACAAACAACCATGCCACGGTTAAAGTCACAGATCACAGTTTTGTCTCCATTCTGATGTGAACCTTAACTGAAGCTCTCGACCTATTTCTCTATGAGATTTACACTGCTGCCACACAATTTGCTGATTAGATAACCATGAATTTACTGGTGTTCCTAATAAAGTGGATGTTGAGTTTATCTGCAAACTTTTTTTAAAAATCCTTCCATTGTGATAGAAATGTAAAAAAATAATATAAAAACAAAACACCTGTATTTTCTCTCATTCCTTAATTAATACAGCACCTCAAGATAAAAAAAAATCCCCGTTAATTCACATTAAGCTGAAGACTTTGCATCAAGGTGGCTGTTTATCAAGGGACTGTTTATTAAACATCTCTCACAATCCAATCCTCTACAATCTCCAGTCTTGTTTGTAAAGTAAGAAAATAGATATAATAGCTTAATACAGCTAAAGAAACACTTCTGTTTTGTACAGATAAGTTTAACAGAAGTGTAACAAAATGAGCCTTCACTGACTCAAGCTCAACTGACAGCTTTTTATCAAAAACACCAGCAAATTTCTCATCAGGAAGAGTAGGGAGCTCCTGCTATAAATAAATAAATAAATAAATAAATAAATATTGCATGACCAAGAAACAAAAAAGACAGATTGTTCATTAATGTCACGGTTTATGAAAGTCAGCAATATGTAAATACTTGTGCACTCATTAGAAGCCCTATACAAGCATATTTCAGGGTGTAGAAGCTGACGCTCACCTTTCATATTTACTCTGTAGCAGCTCCTCAAGCTGGGGCAAGATGGTCATGCAGGTGTCTAGTTTCCAAAGTGGCCTAAAGATATTCAGATTCCAGGTGTCCAGTTTATTCTTATGCTTCTTCTTATTACTATTAGTAGCAGTAGATATAGTAATACTAATAGTTCAGGATTATTGGCACCATTTGTAAAGATGGGTAAAAATGTAATAAAAAAAAAAGTTTGTGGTTAATTTAAGTAAAGAAAATAACCTTTATTTGAGGTAAATTTATTCTAAGCAAATGTGGCTCAAAGTTACTGGCATAGGAATTTTATATAACAAGCTTATATAATAACCACACAGTCCCCTCTAAAAGTATTGGAAGGCCAATTTTCTTTTCTTCTTTTTTGCGATACACTTAAGACATTTGGGTTTGAGATGAAAAAAAAAAACAAAATGTACGAGATGATGCATCAGAATATCAGGTTTCATTCCCCGATATTTACTGTATATCTGGATGTGTTAATAAACTCAAACATGACATGTTTAGTTTGAATCCATCCATTTTTCAAGTGATGGAAAATATTGGAACATGTGAGTGATCAGTGTGTCTTGCTGCTCGGGTGTGTCCTGTTAAATTGATTGTGAAACAATTAATAGCTGTGAACGTTTACTCTTGGTTTGAGGCCTAGGTTTCATCTGTGAAGACTGCATTTGATGTTAAAAAGAATAAACCAACAAAGACCAGAGAGCTGTCTATGGGAGAAAAGCAAGCCATTCTGAAGCTGAGAAAAGAGGGAAAATCAGAGACATTGCAGAAATGGTCGGCGTATGGACCTCAGTTTGTGCTCAAGGGCATTGTCATGCTGGACCAGGGTTGTTCTGTGGTTATCCGTGAAGTTTTGGGAACCAGAGGGTCTCCGATCTTTCTCCATCTTTTTGTTATGGCCTGACCCTAGACCCTTTTGGAAAAACAGAACCACAAATGCTAGATGCTACTGTAACTTTGACTCGGAAAAAGCAGAAGGATAATCCAGAAGGATTATGTATGAATCTGCTAGCAGGACCAAGCGTCTAAATGTACACCAAAATGGTTCTATAAATCAGAGACTCATGCATTTGACATGCTAATCCTAATTCCTGGTCCTGAAACCGACTGAAACTTTGTGGGGTGAACTGAAATTCAGAGTCCATAAGAGCAGACCAGGAAATTGGGAGGACCTGAGAAGATTCATTGTTAATCTCAGAATACTTGGTGCTGTTATGTTGGAAAAGTGAGGTGTGCAAATTACTAAAACACAGGAGATGTCTAGTCCACAAAAATTGGAGGAGTACTGCTTTCCTTTATCATACTGGATAAGGCTGTGATGGTTGTTGAAATTTTCAAATGCTTGGTAACCACAATCTTTCAGGACATAGAGTGGGATGCCAACATTGATTGCATTGCCAAAAAAGTTCAGCAATGTCCTTGCAGTGACAGTTAAAAAAAAAATTCAAACTGCAGTAAGAGTGGCTTCTACTGAGTCACTATTAAGTTAGTCTTCACCACCCTCAAGAACAGTTTGATTTGGCTCTGCAACCAGTAAGAAACCTTCCCTCTCTGAAGGACCAGTTCACCTCCTGTGCCAGGAAGGAAGCGGATGCTTTAGATCAATGTCAAAATCACCAGACACAGGAAAGGCCGATTTCCACACACCGTGTTTTCTGTGCAATACTTATCTTTGCACCACTCCTCTGTACAATATTCCTTTTTTTTTTTACACTTAAAGTGCAATAGATGTACAGTTCTGTGAAAAAACTTTTTTTTTTCTGTTTTTGCGTACATCGTACTAAATAGTTTTAGATTTTCAAATGAAATAAAACATAAAACGAAGGCAACCTGAATATAAACACAACAAGTATTTACTTTTTGTAAAAAAAAAAAAAA
>JAFFST010049103.1:128182-139614 GCA_022414735.1 Noturus placidus | reverse complement strand
AGAAGGGAGCCCATCCTCATCTGGGTAACAACAGACATTCTCAAAGAGACAATTATTGCTTTAAATGTAATCTGTTTGGCTTTGAAAAGCCTTTGTCCCAGCAGTCTGGATTTGGAGTAGATGAGAGCTCCATCCAGAAGTAGGACCTCCGAGACCGATCATGCAGGTCCGGAGAGGTCAGAAATTTCTGAAATACTCAAACCAGCCCATATGGTACAATCCATGCCACAATCAAAGTCTGAGAATACACTTTTTCTTTAGTTAGATGTTTGATGTGAACATTAACCGAAGCTCTTGACCTGTATCTGTATGAGATTTTTGCACTGTGCTGCTGCCACAATTGGCTGATTGGATAATTGCATGTATGTGCATGTATTCTTTTGTATGGGCGTTCCTAATAAAGTGGATGTTGAGTTTATAACTTACATTTCAAATTTACAAATCATTTTTAAGATACAAAATGCAACCAGCCATAACTGAGTTGGGAATCCCATTAGATGAATGTCATCAATCAGAAGGCAACATTTTAAATAAAATTAATTAAAGTCGACTTAAAACAGTTTTAAAAAGTTTTTGTATTTGTGCAATTTTTTTCCTTAAAATCTCCTGCAGTTGATAAAATCATATAAAACTAACCACAAGAAAAACAAGTTACTAGAAAAACAAGTTACTGACACCTTCTTTGAAATGTTACATAAATATATAATCTCATGACCATCTTCGTGGCTGGATCTGGTATTATTACTCAGCCTCATTGACATCACACACACTGCTCCAGCAATCAGTTATTTGTAGTTGAGAACTATAAACAATGTCGTTGTAATCGTGTCCATTTGCTTTCCAAATCACCATAATACTAATCAACCCTATTATTTCTATACTACAAAGCTAAAATGCATTTACAAAATCTCTGCCATGAATTCATGACAAATCAGGTCCAGTTAGGTTCTATTCAACAACATCTGCATTTCAATATAAACTAAAATCAAACAGTGATTTGGCAAGAAGAGTCAGGATACTGTATCTATATGGTGGTCTTGAAAATTTTCAAGTGATTTCAGAGAACCGTGAAGTAAATGTATATTAACCTACCTTGTGATATACAATACTTATAATCGAATGCTAGCTCACACACACACACACACACACACAAAAAGCTAAATATAAAGGACACGTCTTAGTATTTATTTATTTTAGGCCTACATGTTTTTAAAAGGTTTTTTTTTCCATATGTATGTATACTATATCTATAAGGATTGGGTAATATTTTTGTTTGTGCTCAGTTTGTTATTTATGAGGAAATGCACGCAAAGCAATAAATCAAGCAGAGAACTCTTTTAATGAGTAATGAGTCTTTATTGATCACATATACACAGTGAAATTCTTTTCTTCAGCCATGATACAGCACCCCTAGAGCAGAGAGGGTTAAGGGACTTGCTCAAGGGCCCAACAGTGGCAATTTGGCAGTGCTGGGGCTTGAACCCCCGACCTTACGACCAGTAAACCAGAGCCTCAACCGCCACGACACCCCTGCCCCTTAATTTAATTCTAGAAAAGCAACGTGTGCAGAGTAGACGTGCCAGAGTAGTAGGAAAATGTGGGGTTGGCATTTTAGGGGTTAGTTAGGTGTTCACGGAAGATGTGGGTCTGTTTTTTTGAAGATAATGACAGATTCTGTGGTCCATGATTAAGGTTGGAAGTTCTTTCCACCACTAAGGACGGTTAGCGTGAAGTTTCTGGAAAGGGACCTTGAACCAGGCTGAGTAGACACCACTAAGCGTCGGTCATTAATCGGACAAGACTAGAACACACTACGCGCAGTGGTCAGGACAGATTTTCAGAACAGGTGAATGACATTAACCTTTCAAAGAACTCAGATATCCTACTCAAGCTCTTGTTAGTCATCTTCAAGTTTATACTTAATGAACTGTACTGGATCCACTATGTGCTGGTTGTTGTATCCCTAACCGTAGACTAATTACTAAGCGACATACTGTCTGTGTCCGAAATGGCGTACTACACCCACCCACTAGACAGTAGGCGAGACGCAGCACGCCAGCATGTCTGAATTCTCAGGATGCGAGAAACAGTAGGTGAAAATACCCGGATGGTGTACTACTTCCGGTGAGATTTTGCAGTATGCAACCGATAGACACTACGCCAGTCCAAATCCCATAATGCAACGGGACTGGTGCGGACGAGCTCATTAAAAAATGGCGGAAGATAGCGTCGGCACTTTTTAAGTACTAAACCTTGGTTAAAAAGGACTTATTGAGCAATACCCGAATAAGTTGTTAACTTGTTGACGATTTAAACAAGGAAACAGTTGTCACAGCGTTTGAAACCTTTTTTTGTGATCTCCATCATGCCTCAGCCGGCCAAGCTAACGGCAACGGATTTACCTCAGGCTGTTAACCCCGCCTACATTACTAATTCAGTTAACTTTCCTGATGTGCATTTGCCGTTAGTGCGGTTGCTTTAATCTGGTGGTCTTTTAAGATTTGAGTGTTTATGATGACGTCAATGGTCACATGACGTTCCCAAAATGGCAGGTGTATGTCCGGGATTGTATTCGTACTACACACCCACTGATTGATGCGTACTGTTTCAACGGACGTGGCTCAAATGCAGTATGCGCTGTCTGCCGCCGGCGCATGCGTGTTACAACATCTAGTACGTCAATACGCTACAGGTCTCAGTAAGGCGATCCGTGACAGGCACGTGACACGTGTAGCCAATGAACTCCACTACATAAAGTAGTCTAATTACGCTAATTCGAATATAATTTATCGTTTGGAAGTACTGATGGCGGCCTGCGCAGGTAAGGAACGACGTTTTACTAAAAATAAATAAATAAAATAAAATAGAAAAAAAGAAAAGTGTTTACAAGATGTATTTGCATCGACTGAAGTTATACTGAACAAATGATCCTTAATCCAATAGATGAATCCAAAGACGGAGAGCTGACAGCTCCTCCTGAAGTGCAGGTGAGTTCCTCTGTCAAGAGCACAGACTTATTTCTTGGACATAAATTGGAAGTCTAACTGCATGTTTCAGTCCCCAGCCAATGCTGAAGCTCTAGGTGAAAACATAGCGTCCGTAGAAGAGAAGATTGCTCTATGTAATATGATCGTTCAAGATCTCTTAACTATTCGGAGAGAAGTAAAGGTAAACTATGCCCCAATCTATATGAATGTCGTTTGATTGCCCGACCAGCTGACTAATTTACTTTAATGTGTGTTTATTTGCAGGAAAAAGGCCTTTGTGACGAATCATTTCAGGAACAAACGAATCAAGCCGACTTTACACTATGATCAGTATTTTAAGTCGAGACTTATGTAAATAATGAATAAAATGATGTGAAATGTACAAATAATGGAGCCAAGCCTGTGAAAATTTCACTGATATATTGCTTAATTTAGTTCAAAAAGTTAGTACTTTTTCCATAATACTTTATACAAAACAAGCATATGAGAGCTTTTTCACATTGTACATTCGTTAAAAATACAGATCCTTTATAGTTTGTCCTCACACTTTGGGTATCAAAAGCAGGCTGTTGGAAGCATTTTTGTCTCCATATCTTGTCACCCTTTAAAGTTTGCTCTGAATGGTTTTTTTTTTTACAACCAACTGCATGCTACAATGTTCTGCTTTAATCTGGACAACAATGTGAAATTAACAATCTAAGCAAATTGAGATTTGGGAAAAAAAAATGGTATCTAAAATAAACAGCAATCTGTGTTAATCATCTAATATGAGAACTGAAAGATGAACTTGGCAGTTTATTGTTATTGACCCATTCATATGTGAAATAACTGATCTCAGTTAAATGATAATTTAGGATAAAATTGAATAGAGTGAGTAAGCTTTGTTGACTCACTGGATTCCAGTGTGGAGGAAAAACCTGTTGAAACAAATTATAGAGGAAAAAACCCATGGACAAGTACAACTCTTACAACAGAATCGTATTACTTAAATAATAAAAAAAAAGACATTTCCCCTTTGGATAACATGCAATAATGTTGGGGCACCTCAAAGTTTCAGTGGAAGGACGACTATTAAAAGATTACAATGCCCATACACAAGTCAGTCATATTAAATAACAGGATTCAAATATAGCTGTTGACTAACGTAGGCCTCCTTTAGTGACCAGATATTCTTGCTCCCAATAGCAAGGCATCTGTAGTATATTTACATATTAATTGCAACTTAACAGATTTGATTTGCACTAGTGGTAACTTGCATAACAATTAAATACCGAAGCAAGGTGTTATTTCACTCAGTATTTACAAAGGGAGCTGAGGTTTGGTTGAGGGATCTGGGTTAAAAAAAAAAAAAAAAAAAAAAAAAATACACCAACATTTTTTTTGCATAGATTAATTCTACAATGGTTTGGCCAAAATTAGTGCTCACTCTGCCTTGACTAATTTTACAAAACAGTACAACACAAAACCTTTTTATGATTTCAAATCATTCCTGTTATTGGACCCCATTGGAGTAGTGACAAAAGCAGCCTTTTCATTACGCTGATCATGTAGAATCACATTAGAATTTTTCCAAATACAATGTGAACACTAAATAATATAAACAAATAAACCAGCACACTGACATGCAAAGACTTTAATAGCTGTAGGCTCTTCATAAATGGTCAGAAACTGTCTGTTAAACTGTGACAATGTGTATTATAACTAAAAAAAAAAAATAACTGGCTGAAAAAAAGTCCTCAATCAAGTTTAGGTGACGTTTAGCCAAATTTCTCATCCTTAATGTAATGTAATGAGAAATATTTTGTCACAGTTTGTGAGGATTGTGAAGTTTGTTGCAAGCAAGTCTTTTCATTAAAAAAAAAATGTAGTAGCCCAAAAGCTACACTATCAAAACTGTAAGGCAGTTTCCTGAATGTGGGTAATAAATACAGTAGCCATTCCATGCCACAGTGCACAATATGTTTGTGTATTTCCTGTATTAACCCAGGTGCCCCCCCCGCCCCCAGGGGAAAAGTACATATACATTCCAAAATCTACTGCATTGTGAATTGGTGACGGGTGAGTTGCAAAGGAAACAGGCAGTGCAGGGTCATGTCCTCCACATCAAACCCAAAGTGTGATTACCCCACATAGTTCTATACAAAAATACAAATACAATCTAAGGGCTTAAACATTTGTAATTTCAAACACACAACATTTACATTATAATAAACTTATTAAAACCTCTACAGCAGTGGTGTATAAACTGGCTTACTGGTGCAGGGAAGTTAACTAGACGTTCTCTTGATTATCTAAACCTTGGCTTGGTAATGCACAACAATCATGTATTACACAACAGCTCAAGCTCTTACAGTTCTGCTGCTATTTGTATGTATTTTCAGGGACAGACTGTATACCTCTGCTTTGATTTTCTATATCCCTGAGCAGGCCACAACAGTGAGACTTACATGGGTCTAAATAAAGGAAGAAAGGTCAGAGGCCAAAATCAATTCAGTAACAACAAAGCAGCAACAAGGCTGGAAATTACCCAGCCTGACCTGCAACCTAAAGGCAAAAAGAAGAAAAAGTGGCTGACGCCACCAAACAAACAAAGATGAAGAAAATAACTTGGTCCACCAAGCTAAAAAGTAGGCAATTTTATCGAAAATATGTACTGCATTGATTTAATTATAGAAAGGATTTTAATAAATTAACATCTAAAAATTAAATTAATGTTACAGGCAGCCAACCACAAATACCTATCATTTACACTTAAAAGCAAGTAATTTCTGTTGACAGAAACTGCTTCAAGATACAATAGAATCACATTTCATGGGCTACTGTAGTCTTCCTAAATAAATTACACATAAAATACTTTTCATAGCACATGACATGTTCTGGATTTGAATGACTGCAGCCTGAAAGGACTTTATTATCTATTCAGGGGGCCCGATATGCCAAATACGCGTACGTGCAGTACATTCTGGTGAATGACGTGAACAACATTTCATTTGTCTATTTTCAGTGTCAATGGTCAACATTTGGTTCTTGGTGGATAGTTCTCAGTGCATTGAGTTCTTGTCAATCTATGACTGGCCTGTACATTATAAAATTTCCTATTCTATTCCAAACTAGGCTAAGTAACTTGATTCATAACAAAATGTTACCGTCTGAATAATTAGGATTTATAATATTGCTCAAGTTTTTTTTTTTTTTTTTTAAATCTGAGTTAGTAGATAGTAATTATTTGATTCTTTGCATTTTAACTGCAGCCACATGTCCAAATGGTTTTGTTTTTTTGTCCATATACTCCCTTTCTCCGATATGCTACAGGGACTGTTAAGATTCAGCTGAACAGACCATAGCACATTATGAGAATGTCTGGTAGGACAATTATTATACAGTGCAAACAGTGGTGCAACTTTAAACAAATGGCTATTACAAACCTCTGTTTTCAGTAGGGACATTTCTGTAATGTGAAAGTGCACAAATAGCACAGATCTGAATTAATCAGAGTGCACTGTGAGTAAAATACTAGCTAAAGATTCACATGTATTAAGCAGCCCATGTCAGGAAGATCATGTTTTATATAACAAGTAAGGCCAAAGCTGATCATAGATCATAGCCTTTTTACACTGCGATGTCTGACACAAATGACCCCTGGTTTACACAAGATACCCTTATGAATCAGACTGAAACTGCATAACATTAGAAATAATGGTGCCAATAAAAAAAAAAATTGAATGCAAAGAAATGACTGAGGGGGTTTAACACTCAACTGCCTCTAGGTGGTGGTGTCGCTGTTGCCTTCACCCAAGGAGAACTCATCAGCCACCATCAGCAGTGCCTCAATGTTGGCAGTGGTTTCAGGGCTGAGTAGGTCCACTACATCCACATTGGTCAGGCTGTCTGAGGGAGAACTGGACACCATTGTCTCACCATGGAAAGTCCGAGTGGAGCCAGAGGAAAGAGGAGTGCTCACCTTGGGGGAACAGCACTCTGAAACAGCGAGTGTCACCGAAGGAGTTGGAGGTGGTGGAGATATGTCTTTAGGCTTTTGCTGTGAGGGGGCAACGCTCTGACTGGAGCTCCTTTCTTTAGCTGAATCTCTGCAGGCACATTGACACTGGCATGCCTCTTCCTGCTTAATGATGATGACTGGGAGACTAAGGCCAATCTGCTGCACAGGGTTCCCTGAGGTAGAACAAACTGGCTCATCACACACACACAGTGCCTACTGCTCTTCTGCAAGCATGCATTTCCATCCTAATAAAAACTTATATAAATCAAGTGTGGCATAACACTGAAATGCAAAACTGAAATATCAATATTGGATGCACATTTAATCATACCTGAATGCCCTCCTACAGGTATGGCTGTTGTAAAGAAGACCTTTTCCACTTTTGGGCCCTAAGTAAGAGAATGCATAAGAAAACTTGGAATTAAAAAAGTAGAATTAGAAAAGCAATTAATGTTTTCAATTTTGTTCTGGCATTGTGCTACTATACTGCAGGGCCATGGTTGAATGAATTGAATATGGAAACCACAAAACTTGGTTATGAAATCTGGTTATGTTTTTACTGAATCACTCCAGTGTTGGAAACAGGATGAAACTAAAAAAGAAGAATTTTGATATGACTTTGTCTTTAGACATGTTTTTCCCACCTCAAGATCTTTACATAAGTTTTGAATGCGTCACAGTCGTGTATTTTAAATAAACTGTGGTTCCAAGATAAGTATGTTCCATGTAAACATGTTTTCCCTTCTTTCAGTACAAGAAAATGTCAAAATTGTCTGTAGTAAATGCACAAACTACATACATTGGTGTTGAAAGTTTATGAACCCTTAAAAATGTTCTATATAATATGCATAAATATGACCTAAAACATAATCAGAGTATCACACAGGTCCTAAAAGTAGACAACAGAACCCAATTTAACAAATGAGAAAAATATTATACTTGGCCTTTTATTTATTGAGGAAAATGATCCAATATTACTTTATCTGTGAGCGGCAAAAATATGATAACCTCTAGGTTTATCAGTTAATTTAAGGTGAAATTAGAGTCAGGTGTTTTCAATCAATGGGATGACAATCAGGTGTGAGTGAGCACCCGGTGTTATTTAAAGAACAAGGATCTATCAGATCCCCAGGAGTGGTCAACCAACAAAGACCACTACAAGAATAAGACTTGGACACAAAGGTTGCACAAAGCAATCGAGAGTAACCTCTAAGCAACTACAGGCCTCTCTCATATTTGTAATGTTAATGATCATGAGTCCACCAACAGGCAAACAACAATGGTGTGCATGGCAGGATTGCAACTAGAAAGCCACTAATCTCCAAAAAGAACAATTCTGCCAGTCTGCAGTTTGCTAAAGATCACAAGTAAGAAAGCAATTAGAAAAATCTTTGTAGAAGGATGAGACCGAAACAGAACTTTTTGTTTAAATGTGAAGGGTTATGTTTAGAGATAGGAAAACACAGCATTCCAGCATAAGAACCTTATGCCATCTGTGAAATATGGTGGTGGTATCATGGTTTGGGCCTGGACGCCTTGCCATTATCGATGGAACAAAGAAATCTGAAGTATACCATCAAATTCTAATGGAAAATGTCAGGACATCTGTTTGTGAAACAAATCAAGAGAAAGTGCAGCAAGACAACGACCCTAAACACACAAGTCATTCTACCAAAGAATGGTTAAATAAGAATAAAGTTAATGTTTTGGAAAGACCAAGTCAAAGTCCTGACCTTAATCCAACAGAAATTATGTGGAAGGACCTGAAGCAAGCAGTTCATGTGAGGAAACCCACCAACATCCCAGAATTGAAACTGTTCTGAACTGAGGAATGGGCTAAATGCCTCCAAATATCAAAGTAATACCTCCAATGTGCAGGACTTATCAATAGTTACCACAAACATTTAGTTGCAGTTATTGCTGCACAATGGGGTCACACCAGATACTGAAAGCAAATGTTCACATACTTTTGCCACTCACAGATATGTAATTTTGCATAATTTCCTCATTGAATAAATGACCAAGTATTTTTTTTATCTCGTTTGTTTAACTGGGTTCTCTTTATCTACTTTTAGGTCTTTTAGCTTATATTTATGCAGAAATATAGAAAATTCACAAACGTTTAAGCATCACTGTTAAAGGCAGTAAAAAGGCAATCTTTCAGTATGTCATGTCTAAAGAAATTCCAGTTAATTACAGACTTGACTTAGTTTTCACCTGCTGTTCAGGATTGTGCTGTGCATTGGCAGCACTGCTGAGGATCCACTGTAGATTCTGGTCAGACATGACAAGGCTGGGCTGCATGAGGCCCTGTGTAGGAGCAATGGTGATGGTGGGTGTGGGCGCCAGATTGGCACTGCCTGCTAAAGGCACTGTGTGCGTTACTACCGCAGCTGCTCCTGTGCTGATGGCTGATGCAGGACTTGAGACGCTGGCCACTGTCGGGACAGAGACTGGTAGGGAGCTGGCAGGTGCTGTGGGCACCACTGGGGTGTAGTGTTGGGTGGCAGCGGGCGCAGCTAGAGTGGGCACTTCTGGTGTTTGTAGTGAGGTATGGAGGAAAGAGGAGAAAGTGGCAGACTGTGGAGAGTTGTGTGTGGAGTTGTTGGTGGATGTTGCCTGGCAGGAGGAGTTCTCTAGGACAGGAGTGGTGAGTGAACTAGAAGAAGAGGAGGATGAAGGCATCTGAGAAAAGGGCAAGAGAGTGGATGAATCAGTCACTGCTGCAGGTGGTGGCGTCTCCAAGCCAAAAGCCTCCACTAGGTTGTCTAGAAAAGCAGAAAAATGAAGTAAGACTGTGCTAGATGGCTTGATACCTGTGTAACACATACTGTCTGATTAATTTTGTGAGGTACTTGCCAGATGGATGTGGGTCATCTTGACTAACATTGTCTTCAGGGCTCTGTAACATCAACTCTAATATCTTCACAGGAGTGATATTATTCAGATCCAAGTTCTGAGACTGTAACATGTACATAGTGGAGTAAGTGACACAAAACACAAGGTCAAAAGGTTCAAATATAACAAGAAATAATTTTTTACAACTTTATATCATAAGTATACTTATACTTTTCATTTGGGATTATGACTTACTTTTAGATATTGATAGCTGTATAATAAATAGTAATTTTAGTCGTAATTTTATTTAATACTTTATTCAGTACAATGTGTTTAATAACCTATTTAATAAACATTAACTTAATACTGACGAGAGAGAGAGAGAGAGAGAGAGAGAGAGAGCAGACAACCCAGAGGAAACCCACACAGACACAGAAACTCATTGTCATGCACAAACAGTGACTTGAGCTCAGGACTGAAACAATGACCCTGGAGCTGTGAGGTGGCAACACTGCCCCTGCTGTACATTTACACTGCAGAAATGACATATTAATAAGTGAAAATATTTTGAATATAGCTGATTATATCTAGTATTTCCATGTGCCAAGATGTCGTCATTATGTCCTTAATTTGTTAACTTTGCTGATTGATCTGGTGTAAAATATTAAACAGGTGATTTAACATTTAATCTATCAGTCACAGCACTAGCCTTCAGTGAAACTTAAAAAAAAAAAGAAAAAAAAATCAACATTTATAGAGCTGGCAAACACTCACATTGTTGATATTTTCTCGAAGCTCAGAGTCTGTGGAAATGAGGCTCAAATCACTGAGGCACAGTGAATGATTCGCATCCTGTAAAAGAGCATTCATTAAGCTTAACCAGTGAAAGACACCGTCAACAGAATCCATATGATAAAACAGACGTGTTAACTGACTGTACTTTTTTTTTTTTTTATAAGTCTTTATCTATAATGAAACATCCTGCACTTTGGTCAGCGTTTCTAACAATCCAAGACATTCTTACAAATCAAATAAATGATTGGATTGGATCTCAGTTGCATTACTGTGAAAAGTCCAGACATTTTGCATTTTTGCAACAATCATGCAGATTTTGATGATATTCAAACAGCACAGAGAGTAATTTGACTACATGAAACAATATCACTGTTTCAAGTGTCCCTTTTGGGGGTTAATCACTAAAACACCAATACTATCTACCGGATTATACGGTGCAGTCTCAACTATGGGGTCTATTTCTGTACTTGACCAATAGATAAGGCGCACTGTGTTATAAGGCGCGTGCAAAAACATACGGTTGTTACACCTCGGCCAGCAGATGGCACCCCAGCATGAACTAACTCTAGACATGTGACCTATTGTTTTGGATTGCTTGGATTCGGTGATATATCCCAGCTGTGTCATGTTTGGTTTGATTATGTTGAGTATTTAAACCCCTCGGGGCTAAGAGCACATTGCGCGTTATTGTTCTTTGTTTGAAGGTCTGTCTGTTTGCCAAATCAAGCCAGTATGATTAGTTTTAGCCGAAGCCAGTATGGTTAGCCTTAGCCGGGGATGCTAAGCGGTGCTTGTTTGTTTGTTTTGTTCTT
>JAFFST010049103.1:112770-123417 GCA_022414735.1 Noturus placidus | reverse complement strand
ATTTTATGGTTTCTTTCCCCACTGCGCAGAACTTCCTGAAGTCAAATACTGCCAAGAAAAACAATGCTCATGTAAATCAACACGAAAGCATACTAAGCCATAGCACCCGCAGTCACAGCAGCAACACAGCATACACCAACGTCTTTAGTCACTGTCTATGCTTAATGCATTATAAATGATGACACTACATTGCCTTGATGTCATAATCCCTATTCAATGTTCAAAACCTATTCAAATTTGCAGAACATGCAAACATCAAAAGCAATAATTCAAGGATCACTTATTGTTTAAGATCTATTTTTAGATTCAAATATTTACTTTGAGTCACCTACCACAAGTCTATATATTAATATTATAGTGAATGGAATTCAGTCTGACTGGATCACATGACTCATGGGTAGCCCAAGCAATGTAAAATTTTGCTAAATAAATTTACTGATAACATAACATTGCTACCTTTTCTTTACTCAAGAAAAAAATAGTTCTCAAATGTAATTTATGTGATATGAGTGCATTGCGTAGCACTAATCCTATTGTTTGCTATGTCTGCTGTTAATGTCACATGATATACTCCAAAGAGTGGATTATTGTTGTCCATATAAACGCAGCTAATGAGAAGTGACACTATAATTTAAAAAAGTAGTACTAAATGAAATACTGAACGAATTAAATACTGAACAACCTAAATGTTAGGCTGTGAAGCAAATCTTGTCAGTACAAAAATGCGCACACAAACTACACCAAAGACATGGTGAACAGCCCCACTTCTTCACTGCCAAACTGACTGTCCTGCTATACACAGCATACTGCTATACAGAACACAATATACTCCAACAAAATAAGGCTTCAGGTTGGCAAAAATTAAAGCCATCTCCTCTCTCTTACTAAAAATAATGCCAAGTTACAATGTCATTACCTACTCAGGAATTAAAAAGCAGTTCTATAAAAGGAAAACTTTATTAAGCCATTATTATTATGATGATGATTAGGTATACACAAGGGATAATCCATAGCTAGGTGTTTGTTACATGATTTTAATGCACGAGGTAGAGGCAAATAACCACCTGACACAAAGCAGAGGGTGATTGCCTCCATGTTAGTAAGTAAGTAAAATTTATTTATATAGCACATTTCATACAGCAAAGCTGACCAAAGTGCTGAACAGAATAAGAGAATAAAATAAACAGAATAAAAAATAAAATAAATAAAAACAGACAATAGACAACATTAACTTTTTTGTTCATTAAAATCGTGTAACACATATCTATCCATGGATTATCCCTTATGTATACCTCATATAATAATGGCTAATTTTCGTTAGTTATTTTATATATGGGTCATTAGATCTAGAGGGGGCGCACAGTGGCTTAGTGGTTAGCATTTTCGGCTCACGGTATAGGAGGTATAGAAGATGGATGTATGGATAGATTTAGAATTCCATTCTAAATCATACACTTAGATAAAGTTGTGCTATAAGATTACATTTATTTGATTTAATTATAGTAAATAGTTATTAGAGAAGAGAAAGAGCAAGTAAATACACGTGTGCGTGTGTGAGAATTATGGCATTTGTCTACTTGTAATGTAGCTGTGAGTTTAACTTTAGGTCACTATAGTTACTGTTGTTTATAAGCAGTACATTAATATAGAACGGCGATTATAAGGTCCAGAACTACCCGTGGTATACGCGGTTTTAACGCACATCTTCCAGCCAATCAGAATCAAGAATTAAGATAGCCCATGGTATAAACGATTTCTAATCTTGCTTAAAAACGAGAGAAAACAAGAATGTGGGGCTTTTAAAGATTTTTTTTTTAATCTGACAAAAACAGCAAATCTGTTGTCTAATCTGATTCAATTCCAACAATAAAAAGTATAATTAATAAGCAAAATGCTGGTTTCTAGTGATAAGGACAGAACAAACAATGATAAAAGACTTTAAAACTGCAATGTGTTTATATTTATATGACCACATGCAAATATCTTTCCATATTCACGCCAAGATTTCAGGAGCCTGTTATTTACACTGAACACAAACCATTCAGGGTTTAAAGTGGTTATTTCATTGCATATCTTTGGTCATTTTAACCAGAGATTTCACACACAATTAAGCAGAAAACATCCTATATTGTAATCCTTATCAGATGGTATATTACCACTTCTATCTGTTGTGAAATCAGATCCTGGTACCAAATGTAAAGGTTCAGAATGCAGCTTCTGGTTTTGTCTGGCCTGCATCAGGCTTTGTATCATTTGTAAATGGGTGGAGAGGTGCAACCCACCTCCGCCTACACAGTGACAGACTGAGCAAAGCGGCCTGTGTGTTACACAAATCCCATGAGCTGGGAGCACAATGCAGTGGGCCATTTGCATGTCCCTGTGATGCAAATAAAGGTAGGTTTCTGACGACATCCACAGCATCAGATTTGGTTGTTATCGTCAACAAGTACAGCAGTTAAGGTAAAAAAAAAATAAATAAAATAGTGTATATGCCACTAGTCTTAGAGCAAGTGTTAACATTCTCTAAAGTGAAAGATAATTTCTACATCACCCACTACAATCATAATCCATTTGAAAATTATTATTTATAAATTATTCAATTCTTCACCAGTGCCTACCTGAAAATCATACTACACCTTTAACCTGGTTGATCCTGATTATGTTTATTTTTTTTGTACAGGGAACACTGCACAGCATGTAGGCTGTAAACTTTTATATAATCAGACATTTGTCTTTTTAACTGTTTCCTTAGAAGAAATATTTTATCCAAATCTGATCTCGTTTTACTGAAAGAAAAGACATCTCCCCCCAAGACAATTTGTCATGGTTTAGTTTAGGAGAAAAAACAGTGGCAGAAATGTGAACCAGATAATAGATCAGATCTGAAATTCCCAAGAGTAGAGAAAATGGTTGCTGGTTTACTATTTTTGTAAATAATTTTATCTGTGACAGTCAAAAAAAAAAAAAAAAGTAAAAGAGGGAATACTTTGTATGTAGAGAATTTGATTATCTTGAATTAGGCAAGACGACACTCACTTTCAGACAACAAAAACAAGGAAAATAGCTCAGAAAATGTCAAATAGTCCCAATATAAATTTGATTTATGTTCTGAATTTACGTCTCTAGATCAAGGTCTGTCACAAAAAGAAAATACTGTTAAAAAAAATAAAGGGAACACTTTTTTTTTTATATTTTTTGAGCAGTGTATATCAGATTGGTTTTTATACATTCATTATACGCCCATCCCTACTCTCCAGTAACTGTATATTAATGGCCCAAGCCTCAGCCCCGCCTCCTGGATGCATTACAACCTCGGCTGCACATTATTTTTCTAATAATTTAACTGCCCGTCGTCAATTACTCCTTACATATTTCTGGAAGATCTACATTTTCTGTATTTTTGTTTTCTGTTAGATCTGTGTGCTGTGGTGGACAGTGGGCTAACTTTTCTGTTAGTTCAGTTAACCTGGTGAGGTGATACAGAACTGCAATGCAGTCAAGACCTGAGTGAAACTATTTTAGCTGTGCATTTACTGAAAAATTATTTCACACCTCAGAACATCAGGCAGCCAATCAGAATCGAGAATTCACCAATCACTGTGGTATAAATGGTTTTAACATACACCTTCCAGCCAATCAGAATCGAGTATTCTGACACACCATGGCATAAAAGATTGTATTTTCAGATAACCAGTACTGTAACAGATCTACTATTGAGTGCCGTGGCACTTAATGTGAGGTCCAGGATCCCTGAAGCATAATCAAAGGGTCTGTGATCTTATCTTACAGTGGTGGAAGTCACAACCCACCCCAAGTTATTATATTTTTTATCATATTTATTAGCCTGTTTGGGCTGAATATATTTAAATCAAAACATATATATATCTCAAATATATCAATATCAAAATGTCAATTTTTACCTAATGTGTTGTGTTGGAGGAAAGTTCAGGAATTAAAAGCCAGAGGATTAATGTACATGTATAAATAATGAGCATAACATATGAATAGTTGGATTATGTTCATAAAATAAATCTGTATTGATGAGGTCTGTGGAATTTATTTTAAAGGAATGCCTAGCTGCAAAAAAGTGGAGAAGTTATTAATTACAGCATGTCATTAAAACCCCCGAGCTAATGGTTCTGAAATGAATACAAGAGTCCTAATCTCAAGGGAAATGTAGTATTCTACTGTAAGACGACAAATTGTACAGTGCTGCAATCTTGTTCTTTTATATTTTAGCTGACTCTGAAAGACAAGGCAGCACCAGCTGTGAGAGCAAGAGATGTTAGGAAAACAATCCATCACATGCAGCCACATGGAAGTGAGACCATGTGTGAATGAAACATCTCTCGTTCCTGACTTTATCTGCACATGTCATGAGGCATTCCAATAAATAAAAACAGGGTTATCAATAGCAGTTAAAGCAGGAGTCTATGCTGCAAAACTCTTGACAACTCAGGACACTTTCCTTAAACACCTGCTTGATTTATTTCACAAAGAATTCACACCAGTCTACATTAGGCATTAAGGAAAAATAACATGCATGCAGATTACACAAAGGCTTACTTTCCTAAACACGTTTCAGAATATCTGTACTTAAATATGCTAAATACCTTTGATTTTGCTTTACAATCCATTTCCTGTTATGGTACAGTTATGGTGCTCAGCACTGAAATCTGTCTCTCAGAAGTCTCAGTGGATCTAGAGTACATTTTCTATAGTGTTTTTTTTTCACTGATAATCAGGGGCGTCGCCAGACCTTAAACAATGGGGTGGCCAGATTAGACCAAATGACTTAATTGGGGTGGTAATCTAGGACAGGATAAACTTGTGTGTTAGGTAGCTACGTTTGTTTGTTCCTCTCTGTTGGACAACGAAGTAATAAACCTGTAGTCATAATGGGAGTTTTGTTAATAACACGATTTGCTTGCTGTTCGGTTTCACATTGTGTGACATCAGCAACCACACTGACTACTAGTACTACTGTTACTACTAACAATAATGTCTTCCTGCGGAGGCCATGCATCACACTATGGTGGCAGTAGCCATCCCATAGCTATGCTCAAGGCTAAAATACAACAAAGCCTGGTGAATAATTTGAAAGCAAATCACTTGGTTAAGATTTCTGCCACTGTAGTTTGCCAAAAGGTTCGTACCTCTCTCTGCTTGGTCTCTGGGCACTCAGAGTGCAGTGTAAGAGTGGCTCCTTCAATGTTGCGGGGCATGGGGGTGGACCCGGGATTGATGATGAACTGGATCTGATCGGGTGAAATGGTGTGGTGCACGTAGCCCTGTGACATGTTGTCTGGGTCCGTCATGAAGGCCAGAGTCCCCTCCTCATCTCCATCTCCATCGGTCAAAAACGCCACACCATCGTCGTCTGGCCCACAGTGGCCATCCTCTTCTCCTTCCTCATCCAGATGAATAGGGTCCTGTTCAATGAGTACCGTGGTGCGGTCGTACACCCGTGCTGAGGACGACGAGGGCTTGGGAATCAGCATGTCCTCTTTGGCCATTTTGCATTGGTCCTCATCCTCTCTTCCCAGTTTATCAACGTCGTCCTCGTCCTCTTCAAAGAACATAGCTGTCTCAGTTTGAGGGCCATTCTCGCCCATGATCCCGACAAGGGTGCTTGGTCCTAGTGCTTATGTTGCCTAAAAACCATCCAGATGTTCACTGATGAGTGAAAAGTCAATTAAAAACTGGCTCATGTTTACTTAATATGCTCAATGTACTTAACACCATTTAGTGAAGATTTTACAGGAGAAGCCAGAAACATGAAAAAAATGATCTAATGAGCTAAGAGATCTGGCTTATTTTACAAAATACAGCGACACCACAATTTTCACTGTTGTAAAATTTGACCAAACAGACCGGCTCAAATGATACAGGCGGTTGTAATTCGGGAGCCTCAAATTGCTCCGAAAACAAACAGGGGGCGAAATGAGAGACCAGTTCAGGGCCACTTTTAACATCACCGCCATGTTACAGCTGCAGAAGACTGGTAAAAATAAGCAGTATTTCGCACTAGAAGCGTGTTCATCCTTCATGACTATGTTTCGAAACACAGGGCGAAAGAGAACCAGTTCAGGGCCACTTTTAACATCACCGCCATGTTACAGCTGCAGAAGACTGGTAAAAATAAGCAGTATTTCGCACTAGAAGCGTTTTTTCATTTTTAAAAAGGACAAACGGAACACATTCTCTCACACTCCAAATAACACTTACTGCTTTATGCTGTGCAGCTGACATTTTTAAAAAGACATTTTTAAAGACATTTTTAAAGACATTTTTAAAGACATGTTTTTAAAGACATGTTTAAAGACATGTTTTTAAAGACATTTTTAAAGACATGTTTTTAAAGACATTTTAAAGACATTTTTAAAGACATGTTTTAAAGACATGTTTTAAAGACATTTTTAAATTTTTAAAAAGGACAAACGGAACACATTCTCTCACACTCCAAATAACACTTACTGCTTTATGCTGTGCAGCTGACATTTTTACGACCAGTTAACAGTTTAAGGCGTACAATGATGTGTTTAAGAAGTGTGAAACTTCACAGTTTAAAAGCTGCTCTAGAAGTTTCTGGAACTTTCCGAGTTAGTCGGGACGGTGAACGCGAATTAGAAGTCCAGCGCTGCGTACTAACTGCAACCGCACTGACACACTGAAATACTGCTCTTATCTATTCAGAGAAAGTGAATTCTTTATTTTGTCGGGTACATTTTCATGTGAACCCAGAACTGTCAGGTAAACACCACTCACACAACCAGTTCAACGTATGTCGGAGCCCTAGCCAGCGACTTAGCCAGACTAGCTAACCTGGTAGCTAAGCTAGCTTGTATGCCAATGTTGTCATGTTACACTGTGCATGATTACACAAATTGGATAAACCACACACACACACACACACACACACACACACACGCGTCAACATATGACATGCTGAAATATTTAACGTTCGTGGGTGCGCAGACGAAAGAGTCTAGCTAAATATTAGCAAGCTAGCTCTTTTCTAACTCTTAAGGCTCATTCAGAATCAAATATGACAGCTAGCAAGCTTGTTTTGACAGTGGGTGTGAGCATTAGAAACATTGCGACTGAGCTAAATTAGAGTGGCTACAATTTCTGGGAACATGACCCGAGGGAAGGTTTTAGCAGCAACCAAGACATTACATAGCTAGAGCGAAGTGGCCAACGCTAGCTAAGAAGCTCCAGAAATCAGGCGGCTGGGTGAGCGGCTAACTGCGGGGCAACATGGGGAAGTGCACGCGCTGCGAGGACAAGACAACCCGCACAAATAACACACGCCAAGCACGTGCGGCAATGTACATATGCAACAGGAATCGCTACAGAAAATTACCTGTTTCAAGTAGACGTCAAATGCGTGTATAATTGTGATTACTGGCACTTTCTTCTCTTCCCCTCCCCACCATGATTGAACAACGTCAAATTCCAGTTCCTCATCCTGAAGCATCCTGGGAAGTGACTCTGTGCGCTGTTTACTGCGCTGCGTCCTCACCACTCAGCGCTCAGAGCAGTCTCAACGCCCACTCCAGACATCCACACAGCTTCCGCTCTTCATAAAGCCTTTAACATTGTGTGTGCACGTATGTACCCAAGAAGTAAGCAAATAAATATATAGTATCCATCCATCTTCAACCGCTTACTCCTTTTCGGGGCCACGGGGAACCTGGAGCCTATCCCAGGAGGCATCGGGCACAAGGCGGGGTACACCCTGGACAGGGTGCCATCGCAGGGCACAATCACATATACACTCACATACCAATCAGCCTAACATGCATGTCTTTGGACTGGGGGAGGAAACCCCCAACACACGGGGAGAACATGCACACATGGCCCTGGCGGGACTCGAACCCTGGACCCTGGAGGTGTGAGGCGAATGTGCTAACTAAGCCACCGTGCGCCCTAAATATATAGTAAAAATACGGAAATAACACCTGACCATATGGACTAGATCTCTAGTCTTATATAAACCAAAGAATACAGCAAAGTACAATTATTTCAAAACCAGCACGGCTTTTAAGTGGGGAAAAAAGGAGGACGCTTGTAATTCAGTGCTTCTATTTTTTAATATAAAAATGTTTTGTATTTACATCAAAATACAAACACATCTGCTCTTTAAATAATTCATTTTGTGATTCAGCTGCCATACAAGAGTGAAATCTGCACACGTTTTCCACTTGCCTCAAATTTAGCACGTCAGCAAAACTATATGGCGTCCAAATCTATAAATACTGGACTGCAGCTACAACAACGTTATATAGTGGACTGTAGCTGTAGACTTTTAAGACAAAATATTGTATTTGACATATTTTAACAACTTTCCTAATAATTGTTTCCAGTAATAACAGATAAGGGATGTCTGAGTCTAGTGTCTGTTTAATTCATGCACTTGGTGGTGTGAACTTGATAAGTAATGAAATACCTTTAAAATACCTTTTCAGTCATTTTCAATTAGTAAAATTCTACATGATCTGGAATGATTTTAAATCTATGAAGGATTTACAGCATGGCGAACGCTTCCATCACTATTTTAGCATGTGTAAAATCTGTACCCCAAACATGTCTTGGCTGAATGAGTACTTCTGACACAAGTGGAAAATGTGCATAAAATTTATTTTCCCTCCCAACCATTCCTTTTATAATAAAATAATGGCATTTAATATGCGTTTTAAAATCTTTGAATTCAAATGGTAGCAGTTTAAGACAAACAAAATAAAATATACAAGATAAAATAATCGATTAACAGGTTAGACAAATTATAGTTATAAAAATGTAGTCAAATACTGTGCAGGAAAATAAGTAGGCAGTGATGTATATTAGTGGGACTCTTGAACCAGAAAATGCTGGAAAAACTCCTTTGCTTTTCTTTTCTCCGAAATGTCTTGCTTTCTGGGAGGCCTTAACATTAAGGCAGCAAATATAGTGGCTGTGAACAAAACAGACAAATATAATGAATACAGTTCGTGCAAAGTACTCACTCCTCATCTGTATTAACCCTCTTACCCCTTAGTTCCAACAGTATTATGTCCCACAACCCTATATTCCCCATAGAAACAGCATGCCAACCCTGAGTTCCCGGGCCAAAATTGGCCCCAAAATCAACATTTTAATTTTAACATTTTTAGGCATTGAAACAACTTATAATGTATTTGTGTAATATTACTTTGAAAATGCAGCAATTCAGTGTTTTTACTCTACTTGGAGCACAATTCTTAACTAGAGAAATTACAAAAAATGCTTGCTAAAATCCTTATACTCATTTAGAAGTACCATACGAGCATTTTTAGTTAACTTCTACTATTACACCATAAGTTTATCAACAACATTCATGCTTATTCAGCGTAATCTTCAGCGTAATGACAGCTTGACATCAATCTCCCAGGTCAAAAAATAATAACTAAATAAGTAAGGAATCATAGGAGTAATGCCGGTATACCGGCCTTACGGGGATAACGTTTACACTGTAAAGCCGCTATATCGGCCTTATGGGTATTTGGCATAGACAACCAAGCCACTATATAGTCCTTACAGGAATAGGTCAAAGACTGGCAAGCCGATTGTCCCGCTTTTACGGGGTTAAAAAAACCGACAACTGCTTAAGTTTTCATAAAACTAACAATCATGTTCATTTACTCACAGAAAGGTTTCTTTTGTGACTGGTAATAGCTTGGCTGTTAAAGGTCACCATTTGTAAGTTTTTGAATTTGTAATGCACAGTGAGCATGAATCAGTACCTGAGTAAAGCAGATGATGTCCAAAGACTCCTTGTTCAAACGAATCAACATAGTTACTTAATGTTACAGCAGAGAGGCCTAACGACTAACATGGCTACAGTGCTGTAGAAATGGTATTTTCCCCATCTCTTCTGTTTTTGTGTATATCTCATACTAAATTGTTTCAGAAATTAAAACAAAATCCAAGATAAAACATAGGAAACCGGAGTGTAAACAACTTACAAATTTTTAATGAAATGTTATTTATTGAAGCAAAAAAGTAAAGCAATACCAACTGGACCTGTGTGCAAATGTATTTGCCTCCATAGTTACTAATTCCCCAAATCTGAAACTGCATTCATAATGTTGTTCAGCTGGACTAGACACAAACAGACATGATTACTGCAAACCCTGTTCAATCAAATCTACACTTAAATAGAACTTTTTCAACAGCATGAAGTTGGTTAAAAAGGTCTTATGCAGTAACACACTGCCAAAATTCAAATAAATTCCAGAAATGATGAAGGTGTTTGAAATACATTAGTCTGGGGAGGGTTACTAAACTATTTCAAAGGCTCTGGGACTCCAAAAGGACCACAGTGAGAGTCATTATCTCCAAATGGAAAAACTCGGCACAGTTTTGAACCTCCCCAGAAGTGGCAGATAATACAAAATTCCTCCAAGAACACAGCAACGACTCATCCAGCAAGTCACAATAAAATGTTAAGGACAACATCAAAAGACCTACAGGCCTCTCATGCATCAATAAAGGTCACTGTTCATGACTCCATGATCAGAAAGACATTGGGCATACAATGCCTTGCAAAAGTATTCGGCCCCCTTGAACTGTTCGACCTTTTGCCACATTTCAGGCCTCAAACATAAAGATATAAAACTGTAATTT
>JAFFST010049103.1:84100-103129 GCA_022414735.1 Noturus placidus | reverse complement strand
ATGGGATCACCCGGGCCGGGATTCGAACCACCAACCCTACGATTGGTGGATTAGTGGACAACCCGCTCTACCGACTGAGCCACAGCCGCCCCATCATCTTTGTCATGTACCCAATACAGTACAAAACATAAATGTCCGTCTGCATGTGTTGTTATATAGCGTTTCAGGATTTGACCGGACTCCTTGAATCTTTCAATTATATTGTGCACTGTAGAAGGTGAAATGCCCAAAATCCTACTGATTTGTCTTTGGGGAATGTTGTCCTCAAAGTGTTAGATTATTTGCTGATGCATCTGTTGGCAGATTAGCGAGCCTCGACCTTTTTTCAAAATATTCTGAGAATCGAATTGAAAAATCATGACCACAGTGTATCGTTATACTCCTACTAATAACCCTGTACTGTCAAATGCATTACAAATCTAAACTTAATTATAAAAGAAAACACTGGAGAGGCTCATAGTTCAGCAGTAAAATATTGCTATATAATTAGACTATACACATGGCCTTTAGACTACAGGAACTTCAATCACAAATGCTTGGCAAGCACAAACATTGGAACTAGGGTTTAGTCATCAATATGATGACGTATTATTTGGTATGCTTAAGGGAGGAGTAGCACTCCCTGTAGTAATGGGTAATGTGTGTGGTTTGTTATATATATATATATATATATATATAAATAAAATGGTAAATGGCACATTTGTATAGCGCTTTTATTGTATAGCGCTTCTTTCTCTCAACTTCCGGAGAGAGTTTGCTGCACTGAAAGTAAAGGGGGCTGAATAATTTTGCACGCCCAATTTTTCAGTTTTTTATTTGTTGAAAAAGTTTGAAATATCCAATAAATTTCGTTCCACTTCATGATTGTGTCCCACCTGTTGTTGATTCTTCACAAAAAATTACAGTTTTATATCTTTATGTTTGAGGCCTGAAATGTGGCAAAAGTTCGAACAGTTCAAGGGGGCCGAATACTTTCGCAAGGCACTGTTTATATATATATATAAAAATGGTAAATGGCACACTTGTATAGCGCTTTTATCCAAAGCACTTTACCCTGTCTCTCATTTATCCGTTCACACACACACACACACACACACACACATACACCAATGGTAGCAGAGCTGCCATACAAGGCACTAACTTGCCATCATGGGCAACTTGGGGTTGTGTCTTGCCCAAGGACACTTCGGTAGGTGGAGTCACATGGCCCGGGAATCGAACCACCAACCCTATGATTAGTGGGGGATCTGGCTGCAAGGCAGATTACAGTTTTATACAAATGCTCTCATTATAATACATTATCTTTTCTATAGTTTATTCATAGGGACTTGTATGGACACTCTGCATGATCTAAGCTTGAGAAACAGATAAAACAGAATTTTGAAAAGGGGGTTTTTGTTGAAAAAAATTGTATAACCATTGACACAAGACATATTTAACATTTATGGAAGGAGTCTCCAGTGTCAGGGTTTTGTATTGGTCAGTACGATTTCTTCTATGGGAGAGTCTTCAGGAAAGAACACTTTCTAGTTTCTTTCTGAAACGAAAAGCTGCGGTTTTTAAAAAATGTATTATTTATTGTCATATTATCTTCTGGTGACATAATGATTGTTTATAGCTGTTATGAGGAACAAACTTGTTCAAAAACATTACCTATAATCAGATAAAATTGTAATGTGTCATTCTTTAATTAATAGAAAACTGATCACTGGCCGATTACTGTGGTATAAGTACATAAAAATCTTTAGAACATGCAGTTAAAAATAATCAACTTTGCTTCAGGTCACATTACACCACCATGTCATTGATTATTTCCTATAACAGCATGTTTTTGCATATATAGCACATGGTGTTTATGGCTGGTTTGTGCCTATACAATAAATGGTAAATAATCCACACTTATATAAAGCCTTTTAACCTTATGGTTCTACAAAGAGTTTTACATTGTTTCTCATTCACATTAAGATCAGCCATCTGGAGCAACCTGGGGTTCAGCATCTTGCCCAAGGACCCTTCGGCATGTGTGCTGCGTATCGAACCGCCAACCCTGTAATTAGTGCACAACCCGCTCTACCACCTGAGCAACAGCTACCCTGAGTAATTTATTAACTTAAATTGCTCACCACTCATGGAGAATCTCTCCTCTGACCGTCTCAGTGCTGGTACTGGTATGTTTGCTTTCTTTGGGGGCTGTGTGAGATCTGTCTGTAGGAAGCACAAGGAATCATCGGTCAGTACATTTACATGGACAACAATATTCCGATATTAACCTGACTAAGACAATATTCTGATTAAGAAACTACCACGTAAAGATTATTGATTGCTTTAATCCGGCTAAAGTCATACTCGAAGTAAACATAAACTCAAGTCTGCCAGTGGATCCTAACAGCGTGGAGCAGTGTCAAAAAATCTACTATCACCAACGGGGTTCGAAAGGCTGGACTGCTGCTTGATGAAGAGGCCAGCACAAGCTCAAGGGCGAATTTACCTCGAGACGTAAGTGACTTTGAGAGCGACAACGAGAGAGACTGAGGAAGTGTGTGACAAAGTAGCAGTAATTCTGAGGCTGTTCAATTCCGACACTGAAGAAGACGACTTTAGTGGTTTTAGTGTGCAGGAGGAAGATGAAGATAGCATTTCCTGGTAGGGAACTGTATTTTTTTTTAACCAGCCGTGTTACAGGCACTGTTCAGATAAAAAGCATTTACGATATGTATTTAATTAAAAGTAAAAAAATCTTTGTGTAAATATCTCATGTTACAACATGGACACCTGCGGCTTATAGACAATACATATATAGTGCGGCCTACATATGTACAATTTTTTTTCTTTTTAAAGATAGTGGGCTCAATAGTCCGAAAAGTACGGTATTCCTGTTTTAGTTGCATTATCGGCGTATATTATTAACTATGTTTACATGGACAGCAGTAATCTAATTATTGACCTTATTCTGACTAAGACAATATTGTGATTAAGGTGTTTACATGAGTTGCTTTTAGAAAATTCCATTCATGTTCCCGTTTTACGTTATAGAACATAGAGCGATTAATGGCATGTCATTACATCACCACGCCATGCCGTCGGACATTCCCTCCAGAATTTCACGTATCAACATATAGTTTGTCTTCATTATGATACCACATACAGTTTTGGCTGTTTAACTTTTAATTTCATGAAAGCTTCAAGTGCAGCTAATTATTTGTCATGCTATACGTGCAAAAAGACGACTGCTTGAAGCCGTGGGCTGCGTCCCAAACCACGTACTTCGCTACTATATAGAAGCTCAAATACATGTATTTCACCTACTATATAGTAGGTAAGTATTAAGGTGTTTACATGTCTGTAATGCACGTCAATAATGTGACTAAAAAAAGGAATACGCCACGTGTTAAGTCGATTTGTATTTACTTCGAGTATGACTTTAGTCGGATTAAGGTCATTAAAAATTATTAACATCGTGTTGGTTTTTTCGCCACATTTTGCGACAGGACACATACACATACGCAGTGCTCAACCGTTTCACGGCAAACAAGAGAGCATGTCTGCGTCTGAAACCGCGTACTTATCTACTATATAGGAGGAGAAATACACATCTTTTGACTATTATATAGTAGGTAAGTACGGGGTTTCGTACACAGCCAATGGCCTCAAGCAGTCGTCTATTTGCACATATAGCAAGACAATCAACTGCACTTGAAGCTTTCGTAAAATTAAAAATGAAACACATAGAACTGTATATGGTACCATAACGAAGACGAATTGCATGTTGATACGTGAAATTCTGGAGGGAATGTCGGACAGTGTGGCAACGTAATGACATGCGCCATTAATCGATCTATGTTCTAAATAAGGTAAAACGGGAACATGGAAGGAGTATTCTAAACACAACTCAAACATCTTAATCACAATATTGTCTTATTCAGAATAAAGTCAATGATTAGATTAATTCTGCCCATGTAAACATAGTCACTGATCAAATACAATATTCAGTCTAACAGGGTAGCACATCAGTCCAGCAGATAGTCAGTGCCTGGGGATCTCACAAAATGTTGCAACCACAAATCCAGTGTATATAGAGTATATACAAAAAAACAAAACGTGTACAATAATATTCTAGATATTTATTATAACCACTTTTATTCCTAACATTAAATCCACTCTGTCATTATTTATAGGTCGATATGTTTTTTTAGTTATTAAAGTCTGCATTAAACCCATTTCCCACGAGTGAGGAGTCAAATAGACTACTTACTTACTAATAAATACAATTTGCTCATTGACCCTCTACAAACCCTTCTGCACTAGTTACACACTTTCAAAACCACTGGTCTATGGCACACAACCAGCAGTAGAACACTGAAACTGGGAAGACAATTATCATGAGCTAGATACAAATATACATACATAAACTAATACTGTGTTTCAATTTTTTTTTTTTAAATGCTACCACACACACAGGACCTGCGTTTACATGGACAACAATAATCCACTCTTAACCCGATTAAGACTATACTTTGATTAAGAAACTACCATGTAAACAGCAATTTTTACTTACCTTAATCTCTAATCGAATTAAGACAGGTGGAGTACTTCTGCTTAAGTTGCATTATGGATGTGTATTACAGACTTGTAAACACCTTAATCACAATATGAATGTCATGTGAGTTTTCACCGCATTTTGTGACAGGACACGATCACACACGGCAGTTCTTCACATTTACGGCGAACAAAAGAGTTCGGCTGCATCCCAAACCGCATACTTAACTACTATAGGCCTGTAGTGGGGGAAAATACGTGTATCTCGTCTAATATATAGCGGTAAGTATGCGGCTTGAGAACAGCCAACAGCTTCAAACAGTTATCTATTAGCACGTAAAGCATGACAAATAATTAACTGCACTTAAAGCGTTCGTAAAAAAATAAAATAAAACCACGCAAACCTGTATACGGTACCATAACGAAGACCAACTGAATGTTGATGCTTGAAATTCTGGAGGGACGTCAGATGGCATGGCGCGGTGACGTAATGACGCAGGCTGTTAATCTAATTATGTTCTATAACATGTAAAATGGGTACATGAAAGGAGTATTCTAAAAGCGACTCATGTTCCTCTCTCCTTCTGCCGAGCTACACATGAGTTTATAGAGATGTTTGAGATCCTGGTCCTTTCTGCTCTCCGGACCTGCATGATCGGTCTCGGAGGTCCTTACTTCTGGATGGAGCTCTCATCTACTCCAAATCCAGACTGCTGGGACAAAGGCTTTTTTCTAAGCCAATCAGATTACATATAAACCAATAACTATCTCTTTAAGAATATCTGCTGTTACCCAGATGAGGATGGGTTCCCTTTTGAGTCTGGTTCCTCTCAAGGTTTCTTTCTCTTAAACATCTTAGGGAGTTTTTCCTTGCCATTGTCGCCACTCAGTGGCTCGCTCAGTTGGGATAATTTCTCACCTTTACTATGTGCATACTGTGTTTATATTCCTGTAAAGCTGCTTTGAGACAATGTCTATTGTAAAATGCGCTATACAAATAAAATTGAATTGAAACACCTTAATCACATTATTATCTTAATCAGAGTAAGGTCAATAATTAGATTACTGCTGTCCATGTAAACAGTCACACAGGGTCAGAACAGACACGAGGAACCCAGAATTTCAAAATTCATATTGCTCATTCATACAATGGAACAAATCTAATGTTAAAAGTGTATCTTAACAGCATGTTCGTTACCAATGTCTGGCTTTTTTTTTTTCTTTTCTTTGCTGTGTGTCTTCCTCTGCATTCTCGGCAGATTTACTAGCTTGACCTTTGTGGAAGGACCCAAAGCAAGGATCTCCAACCCAAAACGTGGCCTTCTTTCCTACCTACTCAGAAGCAACAGGATTTCTAAAAATCAACAACACGTACGTTGATTACAACATCTTAAAACACGGAACACAGCAATGAGACATTTCAGCAGCAGTGGAAATGTTAAAACGAACAGCACCAGGAAGACAAGTGTTCGAGAGAGTGTTACCGACAAGACAAAGTGCACACACAGCAAACCCTACTGCACCAGTTACACAAGTCTAGCACTCAGGTCAACATCGATGCGTGACAGCAGAAAGTAGTGCACAAAACACACTTATTCACAACACAACTTCAAACGTGTTACTAGTGTATTTCAGTGGAAACCTTTCTATGGGGATAATCACTACACTGAGCACGAGACCGAAGCGAACATTTCTATAAAACACAGGTACTTCCTACTAGCTAAAACACATCAACCCTGGGCTTTGAGTCTGAAGCACTACTAAAGCGTTTATTTAACGTTAGGTCTGAAAATCAGTGTTATTAGTTCTCTAGCTAGTACGCTAGCACGAAATGAGCTCGAGCTGTATTCTCAACAGTCACGCAATGTTAGCATTCCACTCATCTTTCGCTGTGCATTAGCATACTATATGAGAAGCTAGTCCGCGAAGTAACTAACGTATAAGTACATGCAACAAACATCGTCTTCAAGAAAAAAAAAACAAAACAAAACAAACCAAAACATGTAGAGAGAACTGTAGTGTCTAACGTCTCACTGTTCAGAAGTTCGTTAATACGCAACATTAGGCCTGTTTCCTCACCACGGTATCCGCCAGCATCAGACATTTCCTTCAATGGCATCCCGTCGAGGGTAATGACCACAACACACTACCTGCTCCAGCCATACAGCTGAAGCCTCAACATGCACTGTGTGAAGATCAGCGACCGCAGGCATGAGTGAGCACAAAGCACATTCAGACACGAGCAGTCGATCATCAGAGCAACCGATTTCATAATCACCGACTTCATATGACCGGACACTTAACGACAGCCCGGTAAACACACGCCGGGATTTACGAGTAGTATTTGCTCGAGATCATCCACAACAAATCTTCTGAATTCTGTAACAGGCTGCACGGTGTCACGTGACCGCACAAGGAAATCATGTCAAGATGAACGCAGACACACACTAACACTAATGTCACTTGTTATTATACATTTGCAAAAATGGTCTGTTGTGTTCAAAATAACCTTATTACCTACTATCGATGCAAACATACACATTTATATACATATGGTCATCTCATAAACATTCATAATGAAAGATAATGAATCATTATATAATGCAAGGGCGTAACCATGTTATGGACATTGGGGGGGTCCAAGCGCTTGGACATTGGGGGGGTATACATATAGAGAATATTTTCTCCTGTATATTGGGGGGGACAGACTGGTATTTTCTCAACATTGGGGGGTCCCCCCCAAAGAGTGCGTGGTTACACGCATGATATAATGGCATTGACATGATTTGTTTTTTTTTTTGCTGTTGTTCCAAGTTTCTTTGTTCAAAGTTCAGATTGTTCACAGATACAAAGTGAAAGCCACTGCTCATTCAGAGTAAATAAGGCAGGCTACAGTGTGGTATGCAGACATACTGGTCTGGTTTTGTATGGGAAGTTTGGCAAACGGTCAAAGAACTAGCACTGTCTTTATAAAATTAAATAAATAAATAAACCCATCTGACCTGGTGAGATTAACAGGAAATTCTAAAAACACACAGCGGCAAAAATGCCCAAGCCTAAAATGTAAATTAAAAACAAACATGGCAACTATTCTTGACTCAATAACAGCCTCAAGGTACACTATGCGCATTTAACACAGTCATGAGACATACCACATGTCTGACATCACAGAATGATGCCACTCACACTATGAGTCTCATACGGGTTCCTTTAAACACAGAGCTTCTTCTGTCTCTGTCTGAAATTTTATTTAATGGGATGGAGTGAATCTTGACAATAAGCTGTTGTATTACTGGCATCACATATGATTCCTGACATGATGTTATGTCTCTTCTCACATTGCCTCAAACTGTAAGATATTTCAGTTCGCTAGTCCTTTACAGGTCTTCTACAAAAACTCTGCACACATTACTATCGGCATTTAGCATTATGTAAAATGTGTTTATTATCTTAATTGTTTACAACAATTAACTCTTTGGTTACTGGTGACTTCCAAAACACAACTTAAAAACCAAGATCTACTTTTTCATTTCCGACTGCTTGATCGGTTATTTACAACAAGCTTATCAAATCTGTAAAGCAAAAATGAATAACAATATCAATGAAGCCTTTTATATGTATGCAGCTACAGCTTTTACTTCACTACCCTTAAATATTCACCAGCACTACTGTTACAACGACTGTTGTTAAAAATACTGCCACATCACAAATAAAACACTCCCAACCTATAAATCTATATATACACAGTATCTCACAAAAGTGAGTACACCCCTCACATTTGTGAAAATATTTGTTTATATCTTTTCATGTGACAACACTGAAGGAATGTAGTGAGTGTACAGCTTGTGTAACAGTGTAAATTTGCTGTCCCCTCAAAATAACCCAACACACAGCCATTAATGTTTAAACCGCTGGCAACAAAAGTGAGTACACCCCTAAGTGAAAATGTCCAAATTGGGCCCAAAGTGTCAATATTTTGTGTGGCCACCATTATTTTCAGGCACTGCCTTAACCCTCTTGGGCATGGAGTTCACCAGAGCTTCACAGGTTGCCACTGGAGTCCTCTTCCACACCTCCATGCTGACATAACGGAGCTGGTGGATGTTAGAGACCTTGTGCTCTTCTACCTTCTGTTTGAGGATGCCCCACAGATGCTCAATAGGGTTTAGGTCTGGAGACATGCTTGGCCAGTCTAACACCTTCACCCTCAGCTTCTTTAGCAAGGCAGTGGTCATCTTGGAGGTGTGTTTGGGGTCGTTATCATGCTGGAATACTGCATATTGATCATGCTCTGCATCAGAATGTCAAAGTACATGTTGGCATTCATGGTTCCCTCAATGAACTGTAGCTCCTCAGTGCCGGCAGCACTCATACAGCTCCAGACCATGACACTCCCACCATACTTGACTGTAGGCAAATCACATTTGTCTTTGTACTCCTCACCTGGTTGCCGCCACACATGCTTGACACCATCTGAACCAAATAAGTTTATCTTGGTCTCATCTGACCACAGGACATGGTTTCAAAAATTCATGTCCTTAGTCTGCTTGCCTTCAGCAAACTGTTTGTGGCTTTCTTGTGCATCATCTTTAGAAGAGGCTTCCTTCTGGGAAGACAGCCATGCAGACCAATTTGATGCAATGTGTGGCGTATGGTCTGAGCACTAAAAGGCTGACCCCCACCACTTCAACCTCTGTAGCAATGCTGGCAGCACTCATACTCAGGACGCTGAGCATGTGCACTCAACTTCTTTGGTTGACCATGACGAGGCCTGTTCTGAGTGGAACCTGTCCTGTTAAACTGCTATATGGTCTTGGCCACGGTGCTGCAGCTCAGTGTCAGGGTCTTGGCAATCTTCTTATAGCCTAGGCACTCTTTATGTAGAGCAACAATTCTTTTTTTCAGATCCGCAGAGAGTTCTTTGCCATGAGGTGCCATGTTGAACTTCCAGTGACCAGTATGAGGGTGTGTGAGAGCAATGGCACCAAATTTAACACACCTGCTCCTCATTCACACCTGAGACCTTGTAACACTAACAAGTCAAATGACACCGGGGAGGGAAAATGGCTAATTGGGCCCAATTTGGACATTTTCACTTAGGGGTGTACTCACTTTTGTTGCCAGCGGTTTAGACATTAATGACTGTGTGTCGAGTTATTTTGAGGGAACAGCAAATTTACACTGTCATACAGGCTGTACATTCACTACTTTACATTGTAGCAAAGTGTCATTTCTTCAGTGTCGTCACATGAAAAGTTATAATCAAATATTTAAAAAAATGTGAGGGGTGTGCTCACTTTTGTGAGATACTGTTCATCTGTATGATGTTTCCAGTGTGGGGAAACATCATAGCAGCATGCAGAGAACATTGTGTATTTTTACCCATGCCTGGAAAACATTGTAAAATGTGTCATTTATGTACGGGATGTACACATGAACATTAATATCAAATGGAATGAGTAAAACAAGTAGACAAGCTCTGGTAAGCGAGCATAAATATCGCTTGCCTCTTTTTTTAATCTTCCGTGTTGCATTGGGTGTTAATGATCCAGACTCTTTGGAGTTGGTCTGGTACTTAGTAAGCCAGGCAAACTTTGGAGCTGCAGGGTACTGCTCACAGACATCTAAAAATAAAGAGAAAGAAAAAAAGGAAATGAAACTAAGAGGTATACACAATTTACTTTCAAGATTAGCTGTATGACAATTTACTGCTACGACAGAATATCAGCACGACAGAGCAGGGATGTGCGAAGGTGTTTTACATGGGGGGTGCTGCTGAAATTTTAAGCAGCATACATGTGGCGTGAACTGTGATGTCACACCTGAATATTATACTTATAAATTTATACCATAGCATGGGTGCATTCTTGAATACATTTTCTAATGCAGCACTGATCAGAATATTTACGACTAAAATAAATGATGGGTTCATTTTAATGTGCCCATTCTATTCTGTTTCATATGATTGTGATTTATGCTGGTGAAGCTTTAAATAAAATATCGAGTATCTTCCCCAAATAAAAAATAAACATTTACACTGCCATTTCTGTGTTAACTGGCATTGAATGTGATTGTTTTTGAAAAATGTGATGCTGTAAGCACAAATGTCTGAAATCTGTCAGAATCTGATAGTGCTGCACACCCGCCTTTCATGTATTTCAAACATGAAAACAATTAAATATGTTTATCTTAACCAAATTATGTAACTCAGTCCAATGAAGAATTTAAGAACATCACTTACTCATTCTTTCATTTCCTCTCTTTCTCTCATACACAGAAGACGTGAACTTCCTTTTCTAGAAAAATTCTTCCTGGTGTTTCTGTTCAACCGCAAATTTCTAAGACAGACCGCAGAGCTACTGCTAAACTTGCATGTTTCTCATGTTCTTCCTGGCAATGCAAATATGTTCTGGGCTATCAATGAGACATCAATGACAAAACAAATGTCCCACAGCCTTGTCAAGATAATATCAGAAAAAAATCGTTTCCTTTTTGATTATAAAAAAACCTCATATATATTTAGCATTCAGTTAGTCTGTGCTGCTGCAAGTGGAAAAACAAAACAACAAGTAGCCTAATGTACTTTACAGGAAACAAAACATATAATTTACGATAACTCCCTGTATTCATATGTAGTAGTTATAAACCATTAAACCAGAACAAAAACTCCTCATGCTTGTTCTTTTCCACCCTCAGTGTTTTAACCCACCTTTTGTCTCTGGAATGTGCGTCTTAACACTTGTGTGCTACATTCAGCTGCTGGCTAAGAGTAAGCGTTTTCTTTTCACTTGTAACATTAACTGATAGCTTTACAAAGCAGAATCCTACCTACTGTATTGGAACAGGAAATAGTTAACAGAAGAAGTAATAGCATTAATATAAATGTATATTTAAACCATTTTTTTTATTACAGACACCATTCTGAATAAGAATTCCTTATTAATACAGTTTTACAGTCTTGTAAGTTTTAAAACATACCGTTTCATGTAAAGTTAAATCAATTTAACTTTATTTTTTCCAAATCATTTGTACTGTAGGATAATATATTATGTCTGCAGAACCATGATACAACAAATAAGATTATACAGGAACTCAACCCACAGGACAACATCAAGTGCAAATAGTATAACGAGTCTAAGTAGATTCGAGTTTAATTTGGGAAGACCTTATTATTGCATACAAATTTTTATACCCAGTAAAATTTTAATTTGAGCTTTTCTTGCCTTGATTTATGTTTTCCATAACAGAGTTCTTATTCATTTTACTTTTACATTTATTCATTTAGCTATCCAAAGCAACTTACAAATGAAGAAATACAAGCAAAATTATTAATTAATTAATTAACTTGTTCTTTCAGTTTCATTCATTTTCAGTAAACACTTCTAGTCAGGGTTGAGGTGGTTTTGGAGCCTATGCTGGGAACACTTGGCATGCACTGAGAATAAACCCTGGACGGGACACAAATGCACACACACCTGTACACTCATTCACACCTAGGGATAATTTAGAATAGCCAATAAAACCTGCCAGCATGTTTGTCAGAGATGGGAGGAAACTGGAGAACCTGGATGAACCCCACAGGTGAGAACCCATGAAACTCCCCAATGACAGTAACCTAAGTGGCAACGCTACCTGCTGTACCTTCTGAACACAGTCCTTATTCTAATAATAAAATTTGCAGACTGAAAATAAATGCTGAGGCTGCCTTTACCAAGGAGCTGGGAATCGTTTACTCTAAAAGATTATCCAGTCTATCCAAAGATGGCTAATGATAAGAAGAGGGTAAAGTCTTACCACACCAGGCTCTGTTGACTTCAGTGAGGAAGAGACGTGTGTGGGAACCAAAAGGCAACTTGAGCTCAATCTCATCATTAAGGAATGTTACTCTAACTCGAGTATCGGCACCTTACAGAGGACGAGGAAACAGAAGGCGTCATTCTTTAAATATCACCAGACTGGGCTGGACTTGACTTAAAGTGACAGAAAAAATGATTTTGCTCATTATTTAAAACAAACCCTTGTACTTACCAACTACAGCAAGTTCATCAGGAGACGACACTGAAAAAAGAGATAGAGAGAAGGCACTAGACTTGCAGTGCTAGGATCCTGCAATCGTAAGTCACAACAACAGAGTCTACTCTAATACTGTTACTGTGATGCTAATAATGAATGGTGTGATTAATTCAAATAGAAGATTCATTTTTTTATGAATATCTTTCTGGGGCATTTGATGCTAGCTATTACTCACCAACACATGCCAGTAGTACAAACAAGTTGTCCTAGTGAGAGAGCTTGTATTCATAATTCAGGCAGTGTACAAGCGATACATGTATGTTCCCTCATTAAAAATCAACGCTTGCCTTGAATTTTGATTGCATTGTTCGAAACATGAATAATGATATGCATCTATACGCATCAGCATTTAAATCCAAAATCCATCTGTGCATGAACAAAATGTCAGGAATTCACTGACAGAAATGTAAAAAAATGTCAGAAATGAGACTTACCCTCAACAACAGAAAAGTCACATGAAATGGGAATGATTTCCTGCAGTGTGACATCATTGCCAGTGATTGCCATTCTTCTATGGGTGAACATAAATAATCTGACGGAGAAAGGGGAGAGAGCGTGTAAACACTGCATATGTACAAATATAAACAGCAGATATGCTTAATTCCACCATTATTATAACTGAATCAAACAAGAACAACATTTCTAATATTAATCTCAAACATTAGTCTGATACCGGCACTGCATTTGACACTGCAATTTAATGCTATAGTACATACGGAGAAATAATAATTATGCTGCCATAAAAATAAAACCCCACACACTTGACAGGGCAGTGCACATTTGTTATGACTTAGTTTGACCTCTTCTGAGTAAATTTATAGACACGCCCCCATGCCCCTTCACATCCTTATAAATCATATATAATAAAATAAATAATGTAAATATTTATGAGAAGTTGAGTTCTGTAAACTATGTTTATAGAGTTGTAACTTGGCTTTCAAGTTATTGAATGACCAAGTGCACTTGAAAGTGATGTTGTGGCAGTCCTTGCTAATAGTATCTCTAGTTAGCGTGCTAAATAGTGATGGGTCGCTCATGAACAATTTGATATTTTTAAACAATCTTATATGACTCGGGATTAACAAGATGTCTCAGAGAGTGATTAGTTAATTTTGTGCTGGAAATATCTGCTCATTTGTTCGTTTGTAACATCACATAGACATTTGGAAAATCACATAGACACTGTGCAGGAAATAAAAATGAATAGTTCACCTTCCGAGTCTTCTAGTCCTAGTCGTTCCTTCTATTTTTTTTTTTTACACTAGTATTTATTGATTGTAAAATACTGAGCCAAGTAGCAGTCACGTGACAAATGAACAAAATACTCAAAGTGGCGCAGGGACTCGGGAGGTGAATTAATTATTTCCGTTTCCTGTACATAACGCATGCAGAGGTCACGTGACAAAAAAAAAATGAAGGATATGGACCAGAAGCCAAGCTGAGTGATGAATTAATAATTTCAGTTTCTCATAATTTTGACCTTGACTGCATTATAATTTTTCTTATTCAGACTTAATCAGATCAAAGTTTGTGTAAACAGACATGTTGGGGGAGTTGGCTATTGAAAGCTTAATATTTGAATTTAATTCTGCTCAAATGAACACATTTTTAATTTGATGAATGATATTAAAAGATCCAAGTCAGTAAATTGATCTGATTGTTCCATCACTAATGCAAACTCTAGTTGAACCACCATAAATTTTAGGGGTGGAGCTTTGTTAACATAGGCGGAAATGGGGTGGGCTCAATGAGTAAAAAAATTATTACAATCTTATTCAGCTCCACCCATTTAGAGATCTTTATCACCAATCTAAACGAATGCACTTTTAAATCATGTTTTTTAAAAAAAAAACAACAACTGGATAAGTTTCCAATACAAGCTATTACATAAAAAACTTGTATTACATAAAAAAAAACTTGTATTACAAAAAAAAGTGTAGGAATGTGCTCCAAGTGTGATGTAGAGTCTTACGCATGCTCTCTGCTGTGCTCCACGAGCCCCAGGAGTCTGCTTTCTGTGCCATTATTCAGCAGTAAAAGACACTGAACAGCCTGGATAAAGCAGCTGGTTAAGGACATCATCAGTCTTACAATTTAGGAGAAACTTTAATTGGCTCCAGTAGAATAAGAAAAATTAAAGAATAGTTTCTGTTGAAAGCAATGTTCATACCATCAGTGAACAAAATGACTTGTGAGTAATTTAATAAGCATGTTTGCTGTTGTTAACTGGCAAAATTTATAATTGAGGCTGTTCTACAAATATTTACACCAAGCGCTCAGATAGTTTAGATTAGTTTATTAATGCTGGATTTCAAGGCTTGTTAATCTTTTACTAATGCAGTAACTACTGTCAGTTAAGGAAACGTTAATACAAAATGTTTCTGTTTTCATTCAAAAAGGGAGAAAAAAGATTTTGATAACACTTGGTGAATTAATCATAACAAGCAGACCAATTGTACAAGATAGCGCCTCATTACTTAATTCCACCTCCGTTAAAAGTGCATTATTGAGTAGCTATACATTTGGAAACGACCCCTAAACGACGAATTGTGGATATTCTTCACTAATCCATATTTAAAGTTAAGTGCAACACAATTAAAACACAGTCTAAACTCTGATTTAAAACCTCATTAATGCAACCTTTAATGTTTTTGTTTATTATTATTATTTCTCTTAGTAATCAGCCCCAGAGCCTCATCCTCAACATGAGCGCCCCCTTGAGGAGGATTTTTAGTAATCCTTCTGTGGTTGGAGAAATACCAAGTGTAGCAACAACTTCTTCTCAAATATTGCAACACGCAACTATTGTCTATCCACAGCGAAGTAACTTCAAAGAAATAACGGAAGTTTTTATATTGTAAATTCTCAGTGTAAACGAAAGTTTGTAAACAAAACTAGGATACTATAAGGCAGTTTTCCCCGACATCCAGAGTCTCTTGAATCGCCACAGACTGATCCATTTCGCCCAGGCTAAATTAATCTGGACCGTTAGTTTAACGCGACTAGCTTGCCCAGAGCTGAGAAACTTAAGAAACCACGCAAGACATTGCATTTACAAATTCTAAGACACTGTTTACATGTCGCGTTGTCGCATAATAAGTCTGAAGCGTTTAAAATATGGTCTCACTCGACAGCTAAACATGTCTCTCTGATTTCTCCAACTGTTGCCCGTCTTCTCTCTCCCTGTTCTGCCACGCAGAGGTTTCACAAGCTGGAGATGACGTCACGCACACAGCTCGCCTGGCCGCATCCGGAACAACAGACTGTTACTTAAATAGTGCACTAGATAGGGTGTAGAAGCCTTTACTTTCCATGGACCAAGTGGTGCACTTATAGAGGCAGTAGGATACTGCCGTAGACTGACGTGTTGCTACTTTTACTTAAAAAAAAAAGTTTGAAATAAAAATGTACTTAGTTATGGGTTTAATTTAATGTCACCGCCTACTAAATGATACTAAAGCATGAAATATTTGTGAAATATCACAAGTGAGATTTCTCTCATTTGAGTCATATGTCTAATACAATCTGGTACATGACTCAAAATCATTTGTGAGTGATCAGGGACTTTGAATCCAATGTTTATGATATTAATCTGTTCCTCAGTGGTAGAATGAACTTCCAACCTCAATCCAGATCCTTCAAGAAACAGCTAAAGACCCACCTGTTCCGTGAACACTTAACCAACCCCTAAAAAAAAATCTTACTCTGGCACTTACACCTCTACTCTGTTCACTTAGCTTCTTCTACAACTCAATTAATGGATCTTGTATGGTAGCACAACTGGTATTGTTCTCTGCTTGATGTGTCGCTTTGCTTGTATTTTCTCTTCTAAATGAATAAATGTAATATAAATGTAATCTAGAATCGACACTTTTATAAAAGTTTAAATATTGAGTGTGAAACTTCCCTGCTGGGGAAAAAACACAATAGAAACCATAGAATTTGTAATAGTTATAATGGGAATTGTATTGTTTTCATGGAAACTAATAGTCCCTGTAGGTCTCCACTGGTAATTTGCTGCCTTCTACTGCTATCAGGTTATGTCTAGTGGATATCATTAAGGACCAATAATGTTAATTGTATTGGTTTTAATGGTTAGCTTATGGTTTATAATGGTATGTGTTGAGGAAACCATTAGAATTTCCATCATGGTTTCTTTTGTTTCGTTTTGTTTTTAGCAGTATGAACTACTTTGAGGAATAATTTATCAGGAGTTTATATCACCTGCTAGAAGAGATGGCCTATTTGTTGATTAGGCGGTCAGTAATGGGGAGTTGTCATATACAGTGCTGTGAAAAAGCATTTGCCGATTACTTCTGTAGATTACTTCTCTTTTTTTGTATATCTCATACTAAATTGCATCAGAAATTAAAACTAAATCTAAGATAAAACAAAGGCAACCGGAGTAAACACAAAATATTTTTTAAGTGATAATGTTATTTATTGAAGTAAAATCCAATGCCAACTGGGTTGTGTGAAAATGTAATCAATGTAATGAAATTCAATCAAATTGACACTTATGTATAACTTTTTCAACAGCATGAAGTTGGTTAAAAGGTCTTACCCAGTAACACACTATGACAAAATTGAAAGATATTCCAGAAATTATGAGGAAGAAGGTGTTTTAAATATATCAGTTTGGGAAGGGTTAGAAAGCTATTTCAAAGGCTCTGGGACTCCAAAGGACCACAATGAGAGCCATTATCTCCAAATGGAAAAAACTCGGTATAGTGGTGAACCTTCCCAGAAGTGTACAATTCCTCCAAGAGCACTGCATCGACTCATTCAGGAAGTCAAAGACAAGATCAAAGGACCTACAGGCTTCTCTTGCATCAATAAAAGTCACTGTTCATGTTCTGTGGACTGATGAGTCAAAAGTTGAACTGTTTGGAAGTCAGGGGTCCTGTAACATCTGGCATAAACCAAACACAGAATTCCACAAAAAAAGCATCACACCTACGGTCAAGCATGGTAGTGGGAGTGTGATGGTGTGGGGATGCTTTGCTTCTTCAGGTCCTGGGCAACTTGCAATAATTAAGGGAAACATGAATTCTGCTCTCTACCAGAAAATCCTAAAGGAGAATGTCCAGTCTTCAGTCCATAAGTTGAAACTTAAATGCAACTGTATTATGCAGCAATACAATGATCCAAAGCATAGGAGTACATCCACCTCTGAACGGTCCAAAAATCGGAAGCATTTGTTTGCAGTTATTGCTGCTAAAGGTGGCACAACTAGATTTTAAGTTTAAGGGGGCAATTAGTTGGTGATAGTTGTTGGATAATTTTTTTTTGCTTCAATAAATAAATAAAAACTGCAATGTGTGTTTACTCAGGTTAAATAAAAAATAAAACCCAAGGAGAAATAAGGATAGGGCAAATACTTTCTTTTCACAGCACTCTATTAGATAGCCTTTGAAATATGATTTGTGGCATGGGAAGAGAACATTGATGGGGGGGGGGGGGGGGGGGGTGGCTTTTAAGAGTCATTAGAAATCCTGCAGCTGATAGAGAGGAGAGAGAGGGACACAGAAGACCTTAGAGGTTGAAGGTGTGATATGTATTAAATTATTCATTTAATTAAATTATTAATTTTCAGTTATTTATACATCATCAGCAATTGCTTTATCCTGTTCAGGGATGTGTGAATCCAAAACCTAGACCGAGAACATTAATCTGTACAGGACAATATTAAATTATTTTGATTTTTTTTTTAGTTTTTTGCCTTGTTAAAATTTCTATCAACTTTTAACCTACAGTATGGATCATAAAATAGTTTTTTTTAGAAGTCCTTTGATTAATTCTGACAAGGTATGTTTGGTGTTGGACTGGTTTAATTCTAATTTTACAAGAATCCTTATAAATCAAACATGCACAATCAAAAGTTATCAATAAGTATTTAATTTGTACCATAAAATGTAGACATGTTTATACAATCTTATAGTGCAATAGATGTTTGTTCAAAAATAAACCTTTTTGGTTTTGACTTTTAGCTAAAAGTTTTCTGCCCACAACCTTTTCACAAATACACATTAATTAGACTACATTTATCTAGCATATGTATAAAGTGCATATATATTTTCCTTTTTGTTTGGTTGTTTGTTTTGTATGTTGATTACGTCCTCACTGTACTGTCAGACAGCCTTAATGGGCATGCACAATGGCTGAACAAAACATTTTGTTCTGAATGTTAGATTTGGATTATCTGCTTTGGCAGGAGAAACAAAGACTGCTGAGCAGGTAATGTGATCCACATTACCCAAACATTTGAAAATAATAGTCAACTATCAAAAAAAGGCCCTAAGTGATTGGGCTGTTTGCTACAAAACAAGCCATGTTTTCATATGCAGACGTTAAAGTAAGCATGCTAAACTAAGATAGACGATTAATATATATATATGTATGTATATATATATGTATATA
>JAFFST010049103.1:70664-84069 GCA_022414735.1 Noturus placidus | reverse complement strand
ATATATATAATGAATTTGTCAGCAGTAATGCAATTTTTCTCACTATGATGCTTGTAGCTTAAGGTATAGATTATACATAATTAAATTATACACATTTCCTCATATAGAATAATCTTCTCTCTGTATAGAACATACCGCATATACCCTTCAGTTGACATGCAGATAAATAAATAGCACACAATTCCTCATACACACACACACACACACACACACAACTAGTGCTCGAAACATATAATTTAATCTACAGATTTGCCCATCATTAGCAAATACAAGAAGAATGAAAACACCACAAGTGGCATGTGAGAGCATGGAGCCATAGTGCCAGAGCCAAGAACATTTACTTGGCCATTCAGCTTGAGGCAGGAGGCTGTGGTGGTAGCATTACAACACTCTAGGACACAGTTGCTATTGCTGGAGGTGCACACTGTCTCTTTGCTACAGTCCTCAATACAGCTTGCTGTCCAGGTCACCACTGTTACACTCAGAGTTTTCTTCAGCTGTGAGAAATAGAAGGGAAATAGAGCAATGTTATAAATGTATTTTTGCTTGCTCAAGCTCAAGTAATCTGTTCAGCATGCTTACTCACTTGAGCCAGCACTGATATATCATATAAAAATAAGCAAGCTAAATACACATCATTATCCTTTTATTTGATGTAGGCATAATTGATGATATTCTGCAACCACATCTATGACTTTTTAAACTTTAATTGATCAAAAACTGTATAGGAAGATATGGGAAGATATCATATTTCTTTTTCTTTTTACCATACAGAAGTTCTGGCCAGGAGTACACAGTGCAACATTAGTATTGCCTTGATAACAGCCCTCTCCACTACAGGAAAATTTTTGGCACTTCTTGCCCTGTTGATTGTGATTATAAAAAAAAAAAAATCAATGTATAAAATAAATATAATATGATTAATTTTCTTCTCTAGAGCAGTGAGCTTTCTGTTCATTCTTACATTGGTTGCCATGGTGGTGGATGCAACAGTAGAGCTCTTAGCAGTGGTGGTAATGGTGGTGGAGGTTGTTGTAGTAGACACTGATTGAAAAACAAAATGGTGAGAAACGGAATAATAAGAATCAGGGCTACAGATCCAAATCTTTTCACTGACACAACAGAATGTCTATATAACTTTGCACTTCACAGGTAATTAAGATTAGACAAAAAGAAAAAGTGGGAGAAGGAGTACTTATGATGGAAGAGTTGAGTAGGGTGTTGATAGTAGAGTTGACACAATTGTTGGAGCAACAATTAATGGAGCAGTTGTTCTGAGAGGTGTTCATACAGGCACTGAGGCAGGTGCTCGTGCACGCCACTGAATATGTCTCATTTATGTTTCTTCTCAGCTAATACACCACAGAATATCAATCAGCTCATTCATTTGTAATGCGAAACGTCACACTATCCATACTGTGGTGTGGTATGGAATTGACAAGAATATTGTAAGAAATCTGCAACATTTAACACATATTCAACAAATATACACAGCATATGTGGTGAGATCTTGTACCTCGCAAAAATTAGTAGGAGCCAAGCAAGTGGTGTCATTTGTGCTTGTGAATGTACTGAGGCATGCTGTGTCATTACAAGAGAAGACTCGACAGGATACCTATTGAAAATCAGAAAAGAACTGAATTTAAAAAAAAGTCTCAGAAAACACTCCAGTCTGTTTATTAAGTTTGAAGATATCATGCTTCTTCTGTTACTCACCATTGCTGAGTTTGTGTCATTTGTGCCTACAAAATATATACCAAATTAAGAGCTGAGGTCAATGACTTTTCTTAGTGCTATGTCAGATAACATAACATCCTGTCAGTGTCTGCTATGTAATGGTTACATTTTCAAGCAGTTTCTTTATATTTAAACTTAATAACATATTTAAACTTAATTAAATATATTTATAAAAATCTATTGACCACTTACCAGTAGTGCTTATGTTGTTACCTGAGGGAACCACTGTACTATTTAAAGTCTGATTCATCAGTGTGGTCATATTGGTCACAGTATTCATATCTGTGGAATTTGTGAGGTTCTGTGCACTTGCATACAAAATCAAACTTGTTTGCAATAAAACACAAAGAAGGAGGCCTGTTGGGACAAGAAAGAGAGAGTCAAACTGCATTGACCACTATGCAATTGATTTGCACTGAACAGTGATCAATCTATATCAGTTTGACATATAATTAAATTTCAGATGAGGACAAGTTATATTGAATGCTGGCTGAGAATGGTTCTGGTACTTTCATCTGTAAACACCCCAAATATGAAGTTAGTGAAATTTATTACAAGGTAAATATATAATTATGTACACTATTTCTCTGGAAAATACAACACACCTATCTTCCAATACCAATAACTTTCATATTTGGAAATCACAATGTTGATTGTGTTAGGACAAAATGTCCTAATACATCACATATGTTGCTGTTTAACCTAGAAAGTCCACGTTCATATCATTTGTCATATATTGAATTGCAATGGTAGGTATAATGCATGTCTTTTTAATAAAAGGAATATTATATATGTCATATCTGTTATGTTATTTTGGTTTATGTTTACCTTTAGTACAGGGTATTAGTACAGAGCCCTTCATTTTTTGGCGTGAACTGTTTTTACCTGTAAACACACAATGACATGGTAGTTTATTCATAACCTTGCCATGTTGATACTTTGATTTGTTTTTTTTTTCAATGGTTGTATATTAATTTAAACATTTATTTTCAGACAATATACTGTAATTTGGTTCTTGGAAATTACAAACAACCGATGAATGAAAGCTTTCCAGTTGCAGAAATGTGTAATAAATAAATGCTCTCTTATGCAAATCTAATCATTCTAGAAAATGTCTTCAACTTTCATGTTGGTTAACCTTTTGCCCGGCTTTAGGTATGTTATTATAACGCCAAATGATCTGTAGTATTCCAGGAAGCATGTAGTATATGATGCTGCATGATTAAAACCTGCATCTGCAGTTATCAGTTTTTAATAATTAATAACCATGCTATTTTATTATTAATCATATTTTATTGATAGTCATTACTTGAATACAGTTATTTTGATTATTACAAAGTATACTTCATAAATAACAGGTCACTCATATCTGGAAAGGTACTGGAAGAAATCATGTGTCCTTAGTTACAAAAATGCTCACTATGAATGCTCATACACAATTAACAACTTGTTTGTTCTTAGAAAAATCCCATGGGTACAAGAGCAAAGTGCAGCTTGTTACTCATCCCCAAAGGAAATTGCATAACCTCCGTCAGGAAACTGCTGTGGAAACCACTTTATATGTCAACAGGTCTGTCAAAATGGAACTCTTTGTTTTTCTTCATCCCCTTGTTACTTCTAACTTTTATAGGGGAGTAGAGGAAAATTTGACTTCACTTAAGGGAAGAAAATTGGAAACACTTGTTGAAATTAATTAATTAATTAATCATGGTGATACATGACAGAGAGAAGAAAAACATCATATGATGGAGTTTGTCGTGCAATACTATAGTGCATATGTAGGGAAAAATTGCAAAACCTTATATTGATCACTTCATTTAGTCAGTATGCAATTAAATTTGCCTAACATGCAAATGTCCAAGGGAATTGGAGCTACATAGCCTGTGGTAGTAAATCACAAGTTCCATTATATGACTGCAATACATTATAAATATTTATTTTTGATTACAATATTATATGTTAAACTTTTTCTTTTTTTTCTCTCTATCACATATCACACCAATTACACAGCTGACTGAATAAAGATTACTAAGCATTCCTTATGATAAAAGAAACTTGTTGGTGAATATTTTCCATCATGTTAAATATATTGTTCAAAACTGTTTTAGAAAAGTAATAAATAATTATATGTAATAAATGATATATTATTTGGGTCTGCATTTCTTTTAGTCTACTGCAAGCATGTAAAAAGGTCATAATTCCTGTGCCTGCTCTAGCACCTGTGTACAGCCATAGCAACACGGTACATTTGGCACTTTGGCATCTTTCATTGGAACCCCCGGGAATCTGCACACATCCAACACTGTGCAAAGTTATAATATTTATAAAAATAACATGTATTGTGAAATTCTACTTACTTTTGTTGAGAACGAAGGATAGTGATGTTTTGTCCGGAGATGGCAGCTGTGGTTGAAGTCAAGTGCCAGGGCTCGCTCGTTCTCTCCCTTGTTGACCTCCTTTCTCTCCCCCTCCCTCTCCCCACGTCTGTTGCTACCTTTCTGCTGACATCACAAGGAGAGGTAGTCTAATGAGTGGAAACTTTTTTGTGGCCTGGTGTCTTAATTGTATTTCCAAACAGGGGAGAATCAGAATTTGAACAGCTGCGCTAGAAGAATCAGACCATTCAGTGGGGCTTAAGGCACTCTTTTACATTAACTATTTTAATGAGTAAAATATGGACATTGTTAATGAAACCGCAGGCTATGATCTGGAATAACATGCATTAGCATGGATCAGTGATATATTCATAGATCGATTCAATATCCGAATGTAAAAACAGACAAATTCTGTCATTTACAAGCATTGCAATTACTTTGGTTATTAAAGGTTTATAATGGCCCCACCCTATGCTTATCCAATAATTTAGCAATGTCTGCCTTGTTAATACAACTTAAATGATAATAGAACCTAAATGCTTTGATGAAGGGATTTAATTCGGCATCATCAACCTTTCTAGGTGCAGACACTTGTGCCTTAAAACAACAACAACAACAACAACATTAGTTGTATTTTGACAATGATTTCTGTTTGCACTGTGGTTATCTTTTGCACTACAAACTAAAATATAGAATTTTAAATGTAAATAAGCAGTTAAAGCACTACGATATACAATATAATAGCAGGATAATCGCTTAATTTAACACAGTAAGCTCAATTTAAATAAGCATTCCTATTATTATTATTTAAGCCCTGCCTCAGGTGCATACAGGTGTATACCATCAGTCACTGCAGTCTAGAGAAACATCTGTCAGTAAAGATTAAGAAGAATTAATGTAAACATAAATGTTACGTATTATATTTTGGAGAGCAGTCTGGGGAATGTGTTTGTAAATTCTTAAAATATATAAATAAATAAAATAAATCACACTTTCCCCTGTCCCATGCTCCATGCAGGTACCTCATGAGTGTAATTATCCCTTAGTAATGATATGGGTTATGGAATGCAAAGATCCCCAGATGCAAATGTTTATAAGTCAATCAGATAACATAAGTCCCACATTATAGTTCACACCCAGATCTTGCTTCTTCAGCTGATCTATATTTCTTTTAAAGTCTTCAAATATCCAGAGTATAAAAGGCAGGTTATGGCTAGTGATTGCATACACTGAAGGCAAAAATAGCAGGAGGGAAAAAAAATCATACATCAAAAGCAGTAATCCAGCTGTTGGGTACATTTTGCATTTAAAATATTTGGTTGTGAATTTTCATGATATTCTGCTCCATTTCTCTTATTTCCATAAGCAATGCTGGTTATAAACAAATGCAGTGATGTTGCTTCTTACTTCTCATGTAAATCTAAGTGTGGGTACACTGAATGTGTTCAGAACAACAAAGCAAATTCACTGACACTCTATTAATATGAAAAAAGAAAAACGAGAGAAGAGGTTTGTTGCTATACTACTAAATCAGAACATAATAAGCTCAAAATGGATACTCTATGTCTCTATGAAACATATTCAGCTCTAAGGTCTTTGAGTATATATTATACTGTATGTTGGTAAAGAACGTCATGTGCTGGAGCTTTGTATGTACGGACAAATAATTGTCTTTAAGAGTGAATGTTAGAGGTGATTAGTTAAATTAAAATAGCTTTTATGTGTGTACTCAATGCCATCGCATAGTCAGTGATGACTATACAGTGCATAGGGCCAAATAAACACAAGCTGAACATGCAGCCAGGCCACTGTTAAAAATGAAACAGATGGCAGGACATAACAAATAGGCATCTTTGCTTCTATTGTGTGAATACAATGAATGGTACATGATTACTATATCTCAAAGGCAAACATTAAAGAGAGGGTGGTGAGGCAATGCTGTCTCCTGCCTTTTTCCCAGAAGACGCATTGCAACCAGACAACGGCATGTAGTTCTATGTAACTACTGGCTAGTAGAGACTAATGAAGCCCCTGAGAAAGAAGTGTATTCACACTCCTGTTTGGAAGATGAAATTGAACTGTGGCCTTTCTGAACAGCACAGTAACACAATTATCATATTTATTCATAAGCATTTAGACTATCATGTAAGCTCATTTATCCACAAAGCATTTACAGCATTTGGCAGACACCCTTTTCCAGAGAGGCTAACAGAAGGGCTTTGTAGTCTCCAGCACAAACAAATTCTCATGCTAGGTTTTAAGAATGCTATCAAGCTAAAACCTTGTTAAAAAAAGAAGCAGTGTTTTCCTACACATGTATAAGGTGGATTGATCCATGGCAGTATATACAGTACTTGTTAAAGAGGTTAAACTACAACAGTCTACATCATTAGTGCTGACAGAATTGTAATGTTAAAGTTTGCTTTAAATGTGAGAAAGAAATAGCTTAATAATGTATTGCATTTTTCTACCTCAGTAGCATATCTGAAATACATATCAAATACAAATAAATATCATTAACAGTAAAATGCCGGGCATTTTGTCCTAACACAATCAACATTGTGGTAAAGGTTTAGTTAATAAAAAAATCACCATTATTTCCCCTCCATGAAGACAATAATAAACTTTCCATGCGGAAATTCCTAAAAGTAAGAAAAGAAAAATGGCATGTCTAAACAGAGATTCATGCAGTCAGACAATAGACTCATAAGATTATTTGCTATTGTGATATTTTTGAGCATTACAATTTAATATTGATGTTGACCACTCAGGTAAACAGTCCTTGTTATTTGACTAACTAATAATTAATACTGAACAGATAGTACCAGCAACTACAGTACTACTACAGGCTGACTGACTGAAATTATGTATTATTACATTATAAGTAGGAGACATGTCCAAAAATTATCCTGTTTATCCTGTGACGATTACTAGTTTGTACATAAAAAATCCAAGCAACAGTTAACAGAGTAACAAAGATGAAATGTGAGCTCATTTGGAAAATCAATTATTGAATCCCCGTGAGTCCACAAACGGAATATTAAGCAGCCTTCATAGTAATCTGTATTGTTGTTGTTTTTCAGGCTAGACAGTTCAGAAAGATATTATTTTGCCCTCTTGTGGCAATCCTGCTGAACAACAAGAGCCTTAGAATAAGAAGACTAAATGAACATCCTTGGTCAAACTGTCAATCAAAGAAAATAGTATCCAGGCATTCTAATTACATCTTGTTTATTTATTTATTTATTTATTTATTTATTTATTTATTTGTTTGTTTGTTTGTTTGTTTGTAATAAATGTCAAATTCAGGCAAAATTCTCAGATGTGGTGGGTTTAGGATTTTCCACACAGTACAAGGGCTCACTTCTTCACAATGCACAGTTATTTGGACTTGTGTAAATAGGATCAGAGACCAAAATTAGTATGTGAGGGGACATAATTGCACCATGCAGCTCAGTGCCTAAGCAGATTATATAGGATTTACAGCCACGGTCATTTTGACATCAGCAGTCTCCGCTGTAGCAACACATTATCCGACACATACGACCACTGTGTGATTGAAAAAGGAACAGAGAGTTTTTATTCTTTGTAGAAATCCTCCATAACTTACAGTGCTAGGAATTGCAACAGCAAGGTTTGACCAAATTTTATACTTGATTTATTGGCTCTTGTGATTAATCTGCTAAATGTGTTATGTCTGGGAAGAACTGTAAGCTTTAAAACATTGAATGTGCAATTGTAAAATGGTACAGTGGTGTTTGAAAGTTTGTGAACACTTTTGAATTTTCTATATATCTGCATAAATATGACCTAAACATAAAAACAAAAAGTTCTAAAGGTAGACAAAGAGAATCCAATTAAATAAACGTTTACAAATAAATAAATAAATATTAATAAATTATATATATATATATATATATACACACCTATGTACATACATAATCTCACAAAAGTGAGTACACCCTCACATTTTTGTAAATATTTGATTATATCTTTTCATGTGACAACACTGAAGAAATTACACTTTGCTACAATGAATGCCAACATGTACTGTGACATAATGAAGCAGAGCATGATCAGTAGGCAGTATTCCAGCATGATAACGACCCAAACACACCTCGACGACCACTGCCTTGCTAAAGAAGCTGAGAGTGAAGGTGATGGACTGGCCAAGCAGACTGTCCAAGTTTCCAGACCTAAACCTTACTGAGCATCTATGTGGCATCCTCAAATGGAAGGTGGAGGAGCACAAGGTCTCTAACATCCACCAGCTCAGTGATGTCATCATGGAGGAGTGGAAGAGGACTCCAGTGGCAACCTGTGAAGCTCTGGTGAACTCCATGCCCAAGAGGGTTAAGGCAGTGCTGGACAATAATGGTGGCCACACAAACTATTGACACTTTGGGCCCAATTTGGACATTTTCACTTAGGGGTGTACTCAATTTTGTTGCCAGCGGTTTAGACATTAATGTCTGTGTGTTGAGTTATTTTGAGGGGACAGCAAATTTACACTGTTACACAAGCTGTACACTCACTACTTTACATTGAGAGGAACCCAGGGTAACTTCTAAGCAACTAAAGGCCTCTCTCACATGTTAACATGCTAAAGTTAATGATCATGATAATGATCCACCACCAGGACAACACTGAACAACAATGGTGTGCAATGCAGGTTTGCAAGAAGAAAGCCACTGCTCTGCTCTTCTGCAGTTTGCTAACAATCATGTGGACAAGCCAGAATGCTATTAGAAAATATTTTGTGTATGGATGTGGCTAAAAAAGATTTTTTGGTTAAACGAGAAGCATTATGTTTTGAGAAAGAAAAACAGCATAAGAACCTTATCCCATCTGTAAAACATGGTGGTGGTATCATGGTTTGGGCCTATTTTGTTGCATCTGGGCCAGCAAGACTTGCCATCATTTATGGAACAATGAATTCTGAATTATACCGACGAATTCTGAAGGAAAATGCCAGGAAATCTGCCTATTATATGACGAGAAAGTGCGGCATGCAGCAAGACAACAACCCTAAGCAAACAAGTCATTCTACCAAAGAATAAGAAGAATAAAGTAAATGTTTTGGAATGGCCAAGTGCAGGTCCTGACCTTAATCCTATACAAATGCTGTGGAAAGACCCGAAGCATGCAGTTCATGTGAGGAAACCCACCAACATCCCAGAGTTGAAGCTGTTCTGTTCTGAGGAAAGGGCTAAAATTCCTAAGCCGATGTGCAGGACTGATCAACAGTTACCAGAAACATGTAGCTCCAGTTATTGCTGCACAATAGGAACACACCAGATACTGAAAGCAAAGCATTTTATTTATTTATTTTTTTTTTGCCACTCACAGATATGTATTATTGAATCATTTTGTCAATAAATACAAGGCCAAGTATAATATTTTTGTCTGATTTCTTTAATTTGGTTCTCATTATTGACTTATAGAACTTGTGTAAAAATCTGAGTATGTTTTAGGTCATATTTAGACAGAAATATAGAAACATCTAAAGGGTTCACAAAATTTCAAGCAGCACGTATTTAGAGAATTCATATATTGCATTCATAACACTAAAATGTTGTGGTGAAAATTCATCAGATGAGGTCTGTATGACATTGATTTTACAGATTACTGCCAACTATGTAACGATAAAAATACCTCAATATGGTGACATATGTCCTGTGGTCAGCAGTTGCCTGGACTCTGAAAGGCCTGTTGTGCGGTTGGAGATTTTTTTGGGTGAGCATGGTTTGTTTTTTGATTAATTCAGAGTTTACTGTAATACATTTATTGCTGTTTATTTCTACTAAAATATCTTAAAATAAAATAAATCTTTCTCAAAAAATATGTTATGTTGGTTGTATTATAGGTAAACCCATATTGTGCCATAAAAGCTTCACCAAGGATACCACATGAGTCTGAAAGTGAATGCTGTACCCATGAGAAACATTTTCCAGGTTTTTTAAAAACAATTTTTTATTAAAAAACAAAAACATAATATATAACGTAACTTATTAGTATGAGTTTTTGGTTCTTATTTCAGGTTTGTTTTCCATTACCAGTAGCAACCAAATATGTAATGCACTCTTACTATCACAGAAAGGTGTTTGCCATCTGTGACCCTTTATAATTTGCAAATATATACTATGCTTCTGACTGACCATCAGGTGGTTAAATTGCAAATACTTCTTGCATGAAAATCACCACATTGCACTAACCTACAAATTTCTGGAAAAAAAATTACTGTAGAATCTGAGAGACAACACACCTGGGAGAAGTCACACCACCATGAGCACAGCTGCACCTTACACAAGAGGCTATTGAAAGCTGAGGGGGAGATTCAGGATCTGAAAGCTCAGATTGCCTATCAAAGGGCATCATGGGAAATACGGTTCATGGAGCTGCAGAAGAGACAGCATGATCTAAGAGCTCAAGTATATGCACATTCATATTGTAGTTACTACATGCATTTGTTAAATTAGAGTTGCAATACACTCACTTTGGAAATTTAATTTATGCAAATATGTCCTTTTCAGTTGTACTCTGAGATTGTCACTAGGTCAGGTGCCTTGTACAAAGCAAGTGATTCAACAGAAGTGAATGAGAACTTCAGAGAGTCTGACTTGGCGAATGGACACAAGGAGGAAAAGAAACATGGCTGGACCAGTAAGTTATACAACTGACAACAATTTTTCTTTTTCCTCAGAGTAGTTCATTTTCATCAGCTATATTTGTCAGTAATATTAGCAAGAAGCACTCGATTATTGTTGCTTTCTGGTTTCTATAAGGTGGCTTGAACAAAACTCATCAACTAGATATGAAAATACTGCATGATGTGGCTTACTCAAACAGTCTGACATGCAGTCAAGGCTCCTTTTGTGTTAATTCTGACTCCAGATCAACATCTGCCATGTCTGTCAGAACAAGGTACAAGCAAGCTCTCTTAATCTCAATTCTCAATATATATTTACAGGATAAGTAAATGAAAACTGATTGTGAACTGCATATTTGTTACTTAAAGAAGTGTGCAGTCACAGAATACATGTTTATGTACATTGGGGTTCAGGCTCAGTACATGCATATTTATTTATTTATTAACTTTTTTCACATTTATTTTTCATTATTCAGTGTGGGCTCATGGAGAAGTGACACTCGTCCCCAAAGAGCCTTTGTGCCCCATTCCCCAATGGACCTGCAGATTGGCCACAGGGTTAGAGTTTTGCTTCCTACAGGCCGAATTAGCACTGGAACCCTGCGCTATCTGGGCCAACCACATGGCTCATCTGAATTTTATTTGGGTGTGGAGCTGGAGCTGGCTGAGAATGCAAACCAAGCAGGCACCTGTGAGGGGCAGTGCTACTTTGACTGGTAATCAGCCTTGCTTAAAAAATGTATATCTTATACAAAGAAGTGATCAGAGAATGATCAAAAATACTATATAAGTATTTATTATTTGTAACATTACTCTCTCTCTCTCTCTCTCTCTCTCTCTCTCTCTCTCTCTCTCTCTCTCTCTCTCTCTCTAGCAAGCCTGGACATGGTGCATTCGTGGCATTCAGCAAGCTACTACTGGCCTGGGAGTAGACATATCAATTAGTTATTTTTCACTCCTTCTAACTGCCAGGACCCCAGAGAGGCACCTTCTTGTGAGCATACACATATATGCTGATACTTTTCAATAAAGTCACAAAGTAAAGTATGATGCAGTATTTGTAATAAATACTGCTTTCCTACAGCCATTTCCCCTAATACAGCTTACATGTAAATGTACATGTACATCCCCTAATACAGCTTACTCCCCCCAGACTTTGATCCTCATCAGTTTGCATAGCGCGCAAACAGATCAACAGAGGATGTTGAGTGTTGAGTCATCTGGAGCAGCAGCAGAGCTACGTCCGGATGCTGTTTGTGGATTACAGTTCGGCCTTTAATACAATCATCCCAGAAATCCTCAACACCAAATTGGTTGCTCTCAGCCTCCCCCACACACACATGCCTGGATAAAGGACTTCCTCACTAACCGACCTCAGACAGTGAGACTTGTACCCCACCTTTCCTCCAAATTGCATGTTGAGCACGGGTTCTCCACAGGGCTGTGTGCTGAGCCCCCTCCTGTACTGTCTCCACACCTATGATTGTAGCCCGGTCCATGACAACAACCTTATTGTCCACAGTGGTCGGACTCATTTGAAAAGGAGACAAAGCAGAAAGCAGAGTGGAGGTCCTGAACTTAGCAGGCTGGTGTTCAGAGAACAATCTGGCTCTAAACACCAAGAAAACCAAGGAGATCATTGTACACTTCAGGAAACACAGCACTGAGCTAGCTCCTCTTTACATCAATGGTGAGTGTGTGGAGAGGGCTCACACCTTCCGGTTTCTTGGTGTTATCATCTCCACTGACATCCCCTGGACAGACAACATCACTGGGATTATTAAGAAGGGTCCTCAGGAAGTACAATTTGGATTCAAATCTGCGGCTGACTTTCTATCACTCGTCCATTGAGAGCCTGCTTACCTACTGCATTACGGTATGGTACGGAAGCTGCACCATAGCAGACAGTGAGAGGCTTCAGAGAGTAAAAAGAGCAGCACAGAAGATCATTGGCTGCCCTCTCCCCTCCTTCATGGATATTTACACCTCCCGTTGCCTCAGCAGAGGAAAAACCATCATTAAGAACAGCTTCCACCCTGGCTCTGAACTGTTTAATCTGCTGCCCTCAGGGAGACGTTACAGATGCATCAGATCAAGGACAAACAGATTCAAGAATAGTTTTTTCCCAAAAGTTATAACCACTCTGAACACACACATGCACTAATTCTCTATAGGTACATAGTGTCTCCGTGGTCTCAAAGTGTGCTATTTTCATAGTCCCTACATGGGCATTATTTATTTATTTATTTATAATATATTCTACACCATTTCGTGCTGCTATATAAATATTTTTATTCTATTCTTTTTTTATTTATTTATATTTTTTATTGACTCTCATAAACTTTTCAGAGTACAACAAAATATATCAATACAGAATCAATATTTTTTACCCCAATAACAGCCCCTCCCACCCCACCCAGGAATGTTTACATATGATTCATTTATTTATGATTCATGTACACGTAATTCAATTACATATGTTTTGTATTATTTTCATAAATCCATACAGAATAAAAAAAAAAGAAGTTAAAAGAAATTAAATAAAAAATAAAAAAAGAAAGGGGGGGGGGTAATACTATCCTAAGATGGATAGTATTACTTGGGTAGCCTTCTTTCATCTTAAAAATATCTCTAAGATAAGAAA